>JACEII010000004.1:605318-621093 GCA_014332785.1 Antheraea mylitta
ACCGTTTGGCCAGACATTGCAGAAACGCAAATTCTTCTGCCCCACTGATTACTACGAAAATTATTTCAATTTCCATTGCGTCGGCGTATCGCTACCCTCTAACGGCGACCTATGGTATACTGTATGCGGCACTCCGTTTGAAAATCGTTCCGAGTACATCGTTATCTTGTCAACGATCCAGTTTGTGGCTTTGGGCATATTCTACGGAATCTATTTGGGATCGAATCCCCAGAAATATGTGGGGTGTGTTATTTACTCATCCACATGAGATGTGCAGGGCATTTAAAACTACACTGAATTTTATAAGAATTTTGTAATAAAATAATAACAATTACATGGATCGAATAAATTGATACACGTCTGTCGCACACGATGCGCTTCAGTATACTAAATACTTACTATACTCTTTGGTATACTATTCCTATCTTTATATAAGGTACTCTGTGTTCCTATCTATGGTGTAGTGCACAGACTATTAGTCGTACAGGTAGTGTAGCAAAGATTATAATAAGTATTATAGAAATAGTGAGCCCTCTCGCGGCTCAAACCATACGGCAGTTAAAATATGGCATCTATCAATGCTGAAACACACTAATTGTAATGTACCTTCATACGTATAGGTACCTATATTAGTCTTTATATACCTATACTACTATAGATCTATATTAGGCGTTTTCAATCGCATCCATAAAAAGATTACTAAACGTGTTTTATACTAGGTAATTTATCATTGAGATACTATTACTGTTCATAAAGATATGCCTAATGAAGTGACACTCGTTTCGAATAAGAAATCACACCATTAACATACATTATTACTAACATAGTTTAAGTGTATTTGTGATTATACCAAAAAATAAATTTTTACAAAGTGTTTTTGATTCTATATCGTTTTTTTTTTTAATTCGTTAATTGCATAAAATAATAGTACGTTCCATAGAATAATCAGACAATTTTCATATCAGGCTCTATCTTATAATTAAAAAATACTGAAATAAAACAACAGAATACATTATTGTGTTTATCAAGTAAAATTTCTAAACAATATTTAAAATACCAAGTTTATCAAAACTTATAACTAAATTAATAGAAATATTAAAAATACGATTATTAATAATTTAAATATTAAAAGAAGTATGAATGAACAATGATTAAATACTATAAAGTACATATTTATCTTACTTACTATGAAGTATATAACTAATCTTGCTAGAATGTTGCAGCAAAAACCAATTACTATGGCAATGACAAGTTTCATTATTCTACTTATTCATTTAATTTTATATTACTACTGCATTTTTTTTATATATATATTATAGGGGGCAAACGAACAGACAGGTCACCCGATGGTAGGTAATCACCGCCGTCCATAGACACTTGCAACACCGGAGGAGTCACAAGTGCGTTGCCGGCCTTTAAGAAAAATGTACGCTCGCTTCTTGAAGGTTTGCAATTCATAGTTGCTTGGAAACACCGCCGCTGGAAGTCGATTCCACAGGGTCGCAGTACGAGGTAGAAACGACCTTGGAAACCTCACCGTAGAAGAACTCCACTCATCGAGGTTGTGTGGATGTAATTTAAGTTTCAGGCGGGTAGTACGATGGTGGAATGTAGCGGCAGGTAAAAGTCCAAACAACTCCTCTGAACACTCTCCGTGGTAAATGCGATAAAGAACGCAAAGAGACGCGATGTCCCGACGCAGTGCCAATGAGTCGAGCCGATCGGATAATACCTCGTCGCCAACGATTCGAGCTGCTCTACGCTGGATGCGGTCAAACGGAAGCAGTTGATATTGAGGCGCTCCAGCCCAAAGGTGAGAACAGTATTCCATGTGTGGGCGGACTTGCGCTTTATAGAGTAGTAAACGGTGTTCTGGTGAGAAATACTGTCTTGCCCTATTAAGGATACCTAGTTTTTTGGAGGCCAACAATGCTTTGCTCTCCAAATGACCGCCAAATTGAACGTCACTCGATATGTCAACGCCGAGGATGCCAATACTGGGCTTGGCGACTAAGGGGACTCCCTGAAAGCTGGGCAGTACGTCAAATTTGATCTTTTTCGCGGTAAATGCGCAAACTTGTGTCTTAGTAGGGTTAAACTCGACCAAGTTTTGTCTACCCCAATGCGAGACGTGTTCGAGTGACGTCTCCATTTCAGACAAAAGTTGATTCCGGCACTCAACGACGCGTTCCCGGGAAATATTGGCCCGGCCAGTGTATAGAGCATCCACAGTGCTATCGTCTGCATAGCAATGAATGTAGCTAACTTGCAACATATCATTGATATACAGAGGAAAGAGATTAGGGGATAATACACAGTCTTGTAGGACACCAGCATTCACAGGTTTCAATTCAGAGCTCGCACCGTCGACTGTGACTTTTATGCTTCGACCAGTGAGAATTGCAGTTGCATAAATTTCCGGGAAACCCAAAGGAAGTAAGCTTCGACAGAAGCGCTTTGTGCCAAACTCGATCAAAAGCCTTCGCTACGTCTAAACTTATGGCAATGGCCTCACCCTTGCTTTCTACTGCCTCCGCCCATCGATGTGTCAAGAAGGCTAGAAGATCACCAGCTGAGCGACGTTGGCGAAAGCCATATTGACGGTCGCTAATAATCTGGTTCTCCTCTAGGTACTTCAAGAGCTGGCAGTTTATAATGGACTCCATTATTTTGGAAAGCAAGGAAGTGATGGCGATTGGCCGATAGTTCGACGGCTCTGAGCGGTCACCTTTTTTTGGGATCGGGTGCACAGAAGCAGACTTCCAAGATACTGGCACAACGCCTGCACAATAGGAGTGCCGAAAAAGACGCGCAAGAACTGGAGCCAGTTCCGGAGCACATATCCTTAACACAATTGCGGCAATCCCGTCAGGTCCACTCGACTTTTTGATGTCTAAAGAGAAGAGCTTTTTACGTATATGTTTTTGCAAAAACTGCACATCGGGCATGCAGCTTTTGCAAGGCGCTAAGTTCGGTGGAGACTTCCCCTTGTCATCTAGAGTCGAGTTCGACGCAAAAAAACAGCCAAGAGGTTCGGCTTTGTCCTTTGCGCCGTAGACCAACGAGTTGTCTTCCTTCCGCAATGGTAGGAACGATGGCAGACTGAAATTCCCTAGGGCGGCTTTGGCGAGAGACCAGAATGCCCGAGTTCCAGAGGGAAGACGAACCAGTCTCTCACCTATTCTGCCAATGAAGGCGGACTTTGCTAGAGCAATCGCTCTTTTGTAAGACCTGGAGGCAACATTATACTCCTTTTTGAGAGCACTGGTATTTACATCCTTAGACACCATCGCGTCAATCCAGGCCTGGTAGCATTTTTGCTTCCGGCGTTTAGCCATTCTGCAGGAATGACCAAACCAGGGTTGAGTTTTACCACCGACGGGTACTACGGAATTAGGGATAAATAAGTCCATCCCTTGTAGTATGGCGTCGGTAACGGCTTTGGCGACAGCGTCAGGACCGTCCAGTGAGAAGCAAATTTGCCCCCA
The DNA here is from genome assembly GCA_014332785.1 of Antheraea mylitta. Taxonomy (NCBI): domain Eukaryota; kingdom Metazoa; phylum Arthropoda; class Insecta; order Lepidoptera; family Saturniidae; genus Antheraea; species Antheraea mylitta. Next base: position 608,807 of record JACEII010000004.1, read on the forward strand.
GGGGAAAGAGGCGAAGAAAGCTCGCATGCTATCCCAATCTGCTGACCCATAGTGCCAAACTCGGCGGCAGCCTGCTGATCGCGGGCGTAGTGGGCGCGAGAGAGACACGTTACTCCGGATCAGGCAATGGTCCGAAGAGCCTAAAGGGGCACCAACGGTAACTCGATAGCCGTCCGGATGAGAGGTCAGCAGAAGGTCCAACAGGGAAGGTGAATGTTCCTCCACATCAGGGATCCGCGTAGGCGAGGTAACCAGTTGCGTTAGGGAGGACGCTAAAGCAAAGTCGAAAACAGATCTCCCTGCGTGATCGGTGGTGCGTGAGCCTAGCCATTCGGCATGGTGGGCATTAAAGTCCCCAAGAACCACGATCTCAGCGGAAGGGAATTGTTGAAGAGCGATGTCAGTCGCCATTTGGACGTGCTCCATGAGACGCTCTGTCTCGGTATTACCGCTATGGGATCGGTAGAGACATGCATAGACGCGTGGATGATCGACGCAGTCCACACGGAGAACAAGTAGTGAAAGCTTTTACCTTCAAGATTGGCAAGGCGACGGAAACATATATCCTCCCTGACAAACGCGCAGACCCCAGCTCGAGGCACGAAAGCATGGTCAATTTTGTAGCCGGGATACGTCAGGTAGGCGATGTCTGCAGGGGAATATATTTGAGTTTCCGTTAACAAAAGCAAGGCCGGCCTCTCCGTCTCGAGGTGGTGGTGGACGGAGTTGATGTTTGAGTGAATTCCCCTAATGTTGCAAAAGTCCACGCGAAACGTGGAAGGGGGTGCCGTAGACTTACGTTTGCCTTTGCCCTTCGTCATGGCAAGCGGTTTTTTGCCCTCCCCAGAGTACGAGGGGCAGCCTGAGCGGGAACGCTCAGGAGGGGATTCTCCATCACGAGACGTGCTGGTACCCCCCTGGGGTATATTTACATTTAAAACTGCTTTCATGTTTGGGGGGGGGGGGGAGGTGGGCCTCCGGCAACTCACTGACCGAACGAAACGCAACAGTGTAAGCACTGCTACTTCACGTCGGTTTTCTGTGAGAGGGTGGTACTACCCCGGACGAGCCGACCCATTCATGCTGAAACCAGTTATAGCATCAGCGTGGCTCTACCACCCGGCAAAAGCTGCTCGTTTAGCACCGCCCGGGGGTCACGTGTAGGGTCTCGAGGGTAAAGCCTACGGACGTGAGCAGCATCAACCCCCAAAAATTATCTTTCTTATGTTTATTATAAATATGCTAATCTCTTTAATTTGTCATCTTCATAATGGTTCTTTTTTGCTAGTGTTTATAATTGATAGTTGCACACTATTCTTCAAAAACATTAGAAAAAATGAGATTAAAAAAATGATTATAGACATAATTACAAATTTATAACAAAATAATCTTTTTCTTTTGTATACAGTAAATGATCAGAGTACAATTAATATGAGCATTTTTAATATTCTTATTAAAGACATTAGAAGTAAATACATAAAATAAGTAAAGATTGGTCCAAAGATATATGAAATAGTATCCAAATTATAAATAAGACACAATTATAAATTAAACGGTAAAAATCCATGCCTTTTAAATGAAAAAATACTTTCATTACCGTTGTACAAGAAAAGGCCTAAATGTTACTGTCTGTTACTAAAATGTTCTACTTTTTTCAATGCATAAATTTTGGAACAAAATTTAAATAAGTTTAAAAAAGATGACTCCTGCAATGTTACAATAGAATGTTCGCTAAGATACAGTACACTCAAAAAATTTTAAGCCGGAGATTTTCTTTACATGAAAAGAAAGATACTTTCATTTTCATTGTATAAGAAAATTTCTAATTGTTACTCTCTCTCTTATCAAACGATTTTACCGAACACAATGCAACTTAAAAAAAAAAAGTTAAGTCAAGTAAAGATTGGTTCAGATATAAATGAAATACTATTTAAAAAATTAAAGACACTGTTTTGAAGATGATGGATAAGGATCATTTGTGCACATTAATCTTTGATGAGATGTTAATTATAATTAATAACAATATTTAAGATACCAAGTTTAACAAAAGTTATAATTAGATTAATATAATTAATACAATTTCATACAACTACTCCATTATATTTCTTATGTTTATTACAATACAATTAGCTACCAGAAGTGGATTTATATAGAAACAAAGCTAATAGGGGCGAAGTCCTATCCCACTTCTGACATTAGAAACCAGAAGTCGATTTATATAACAAAAAAATCCAAATCTTAACATAAAAACACATATCAACAATTAAATTACTCAAGTAACCCAATTCAAATCACGAAATCCCAGTAAAATAGAAATAACAATGTAAATTGGATCCTTCCAACTCGCGCAATACAATACCAATCACGACAACCTTTTGGATAGACGACTGAGCGAGAAGGTCTCTAATGCAGCGCAGAGCAGAAACACGAGAACGTGATCTGTAAATATGTTATTATTACTATAACTCACAAAGTCCTTAAGTTCATCAGTTTCTGAATTATAATGCAGTTGAGGTATAATTGACATCTCATCAGAGATTAATCTATACTAATATATAAAGTTGAAAAGTTTGTATGTTTGGATGGTTGAACGCGCTAATCTCAAGAACTACTGGTCCGATTTGAAAATTTCTTTCAGTGTTAGATAGCTCATTTATCGAGGATGGCTATAGATTATATATGGTTATAGGCATATCATCACGTTAAACCAATAGGCGCGGAGCACTAATGAAGAATGTCTTTGAGAATGTCTCAAAATCGAGCTAATTTGAGAGCTTTAGTGTAGTGACCGGCCGCAGGCAGTGTTGCCAACCCCGACGACCCAAAAAAACACCAGCTCGCTTATAAAGAAACAGGAGAAGACAGTAGTTACTAGGTAGGTAATATAACTGTTGCAGGGGACAGTAGCTGATTTAGAAACCATATTTTTATTACAAAAACGGGCAGTTCGAGCCATTTACATCATGGGACCTTGCGAATCCCTAAAGACTATGTTCAAGGAATTCGGTATCTTAACTCTACCTTCCCTATACATTCTTGATAATTTAATGTATGTCCGAAAGAACCTTGATAAGCTGGATTTCGTAAAAGGCCGACATATTCTAAATACTAGGAACCGTGACAAACTAGTTATCCCATGTTTTAGACTTAGTACAACGAGTAATAGATTTTTGGGAAATAGTGTACTGTTCTATAACAAAGTTCCAAAGGATATTACCGATGTGCTGGATTGTGAATTTAAGCGCCATGTCAAGCGGGTTTTGGTCTCATAAGGCTATTATACAGTGGATCAGTATATGAACGATAGTGATATCTGGAACTGACTCACCTTTGTGCATCTATTAAAAACGTTTCTGTGATGTATGTAATATAGTGTAAATACTATATATATTTGTTAAAAAGATAAACCAGATCGAGTTTCTTGCCGGTTCTTCTCGATGACTGGGTTGTTTCCGAACCAGTGGTAGTTTTTGACGTTCATAAGTGCCTTATTAGGACCTAAACTGATTGAAGTATTTTTGATTTTGAAAACAAAAGCAGATTTCGTACTTTCCTCATATAATCAAAAGAATAATCAATAACAATAACCAATTTTCTTAGTTACTAGGACTGACATCATTGTTATATTTATAATCACAACACATATAATAAAAAAAACATAAATCAAAGTAAAATAAGCATAGCTATTCATTTTCATTCTCAATTGCCTCATCTTCAATATTTTCATTCTCATTTTCTTTTTTAAAATCATACATATTTTTGTTAATTGGGGAGGTACACTGCTTATTTATCCCGCTAGATGGGGCACAGTCGGTGGTACCTGTACGACTAATAGTCTGTGGTCGGTGGTTGTAGCGTATTGTCAAGCCTGTGTCAAATACGTACATTCATAGATAAGAATATAATGTAGATAATATAGAATATAAATAGATAAGTATAAAATCAGCTTCTGTCGGGTTAAGGAAGCATTCCTATTCTTTAACTCCTTTTTTTAAACTGGCTACAGTCATTAAAGAATAAATTATTATTAATTAAAAAACGTACTATCAATTTGCCCCCCCAGTGGGGCGTGCGCCCCACGTTTGGAAACACTGGTCTAGAGCCTGAGTAACATTTAATACGATAAGAGGGTTATAAGAGGTTAAAAGGGAGGATGAAAAGTTGCATGGAAGTATCGTTATTATTAGAACTACGACGACGACACGACGATGGCGCAAGCAACTATGCGTAATCTCTCTTGCCGCACTAAGCTCGCATACCTATAGTATAATAAAATTTAACAATACCAGAATTTGAAATTCTTTCGATGTTTTACATTTAAAGATATAGACCGATACAGTCTTTATTTAACATGAAAACTACAGAATTTTTGTCAGCGTTAGATAATTGTTTATTTTAATAATGCTTACTTTGGCGAAATTAATTAATATTCACTGAAATAAATTATGGTATGTTCTGTGTTTTCGTCAAGGTTAGTAATCCCGATTCAGATTGAAATTTGGAATCAGTTCCAGAATTAGCGATGCAAGCCCACGATTTCACCGGGTACCAAGACCAAAATATTATAATTTGATAATTTTAGGGGCATTTTACATAAAGCGGGCAATATAAAAATGGGAGATTCTCGAGGCTGTTTGCGAAATATTTTCGACTTTTAGTAGATCTAACTATAAATATACACAGTGTTATTACAAAAAAGTTAAATACGTATTGAGTACATGCTTGAAACAGGTTTCGTATTAAATTATTCAAATCATATTTAACTTTTTTGTATTAACACCGATAATTTTTTATATGATGACTATTTATCAAGTTAGAAGTATAGAATAGAAACAACTAATGTATTCTTCCTTTCAAAATTACACAGTATCACGTACTTAAATACATAGTACTTATAGTAATACTTAAGTACATACTTAAAACGATATATTTCAAATATGCGAGTGTTGCGTCGAAGTATACCTATCTAATTTTCACATTAAGGAATTTTCCATTACCCAGTAACAAATTTTATCTGACAACACTGATTTCGGGCAGCTGTCCGGTCTGTCAGTGACATTTCGTTTGCTTCGTGTAAATTTTGTGATGTACAAGTACCTATAAAATCCGTCTATTTAACTCTGAATATGGTTTACATTAACAGATAATGATTATTATTACTTGCAGTCTAACTGTGGAGTAATCGAATTGTGTACAAACCAGTGTAGAAGTATTTTTTAATTATAATGGAGGATCTCAATTTGACAGAAACCGAAATGAGATATTTCGGTGATTTGTTTTTGTGTTGCGATGAGGAATCCAATGGGAAAATACCTATATTAAAAGCAACAGAGTTATTTAGATCTTCTAATATACCAAATGAAGTTCTTAAACAGGTTATTGTTTATTAATGTTGGGCGTATTAAACGAGAACATATTTATTTGGACATATAATTACAATATTATTTTATTTTTTAGATCATGGACATAAGTGTGGCTCCGATCACTTGTGCAACACTAAATCATATGAACAGGAAACAGTTTTATTCAGCACTGAAATTGATAGCAGCACATCAAACAAATATGTCACTTAAGCCTGAATTGCTGGCAACTCCTCTCGACTTACCATTGCCGAGGTTTACTTGGGCGCTAAATTCTGAAGCGAGTGCTGATTTAATACAACTGTCGAGTTCTCCAAAAGAGCATTATGTGTCTAAGCGTGAAAGGAACTTTGTTGGGAGTCTCGGTGCTTACGAGCCAATGAGGTTATCATCCAACTTGTCAGATAGTGATGTTCCACAAGCATTATCTCATGATGCAGCTGAAGCATTGAGTACGGATTCTGAAATAGAATCTGAGACAATGTCACAGAGATCTGGATCTCATGGGGTAAGTATAATCATTAATTTTTTGATGGGCTATTAATTAATTATCATTAAATATATTGCAGTTATTCAATTCCTCAGTATAATAAAATATTCTTACTATAAAAATGTGTTATTTAAGAGAAATTTCAAAGAGAAATTTAATAAATGACAATGTACAATAGCCAGTACTTCAAAAATCATCAAGTATTTTTTAAGTACACAACCTGAAAATGCTTAATATAAAAAAAAAAACAAAAATTAATATAGAAAAATATGCCAACACAACATCAATAACATATTCAAAATTAACTAATAAGCACATGTAATACTGCCTATTACAAAATCAGAAATACTCGATTCAATTTAGGCCCTAACAAGCCACTTCTGAACATCAAAATTACCACCGGTTCGGAAAACAACCCACTTGTTGAGAAAAACTAGCTAGAAACTCGATCTGGTTTATTTTTTTAACATATATATATAAGTTTTCGAATACACTACACATCATAATTATTTTTGTGAATGCACAGAGATGAGTCAATTCCAGATATCACCATCATTCACATTTTAATCCACTCTATAATAGCCTTTTACACCGAAACCCTCTTGGTATGGCACTTGAACTCACAATCCGGCAAATTGGTAATGACCTTTGGGCCTTTCTTGTGAAAACTGTATAAACTTAAATGTGAACCATGTAGATTATGTAAGACTCGGTAGAGAAAACTGTCCACATTTATATAGATCACTCAATAAATATTCAAAACACTATGCTTATATCTAATTTAACTATATCCCATATAATATTTTTGTACTTGTTTCACTCATAGAAAAAACGCATATGAAATATATAAGATACTAAAATTGAAACTCCGAATGAATTGTATAAGGAGTAATATTCCACTGATATTTAATTTCTTGTAATTATGTATTTTTTAATTGAAAATCATAAAAAAATGATGTATATATATAAATTTTCATATAATAGATTTATACAGTCTATCAGTTCTCATTCACATTTATGGCTACTTTAGATATAACCATAAACTTCAGGATTGTGTATAATATAATCAGGCATTTTATACAAAAAAAAATCTGTGCAAGTATATTCATAGAGATCAAAACGTTTGCCAAGAATTGTATGTAAATATTGTATGAAGATATGAATTTATAAAAAATTGAGAATTAAAAAGTAAATTATATGTAACAAAAGATTAAAATAAAACTATGACTCATTAAATTATAAAATTTATAGCACATTGCTGATAAGAATCATCTAGGTTAATAATATCTAGTTAATAGCTCCTGAGATAGTCATGATAACACTACTTACAAACTAACATCATTTTTAATTTCTCCCACTAAAATATTTGGTTAATTAATGACTCTCTCTACCTTATGAATAATGTAACTAATATACTATTTTTATTATTGACTTTTCAAAATTTTTGTAAATCCGTTTTTTTTTAATTTTATTCATTTATAAATAGATCTGTCCTATATTTTTTCTTTCTTAACCAGTGTACTTAGCTATTGCTTGCATTAATAAACAACCCCTGTTACTCACTGAAAATGTAGCTTTTCTATATGTGAATGTAATTTTAAGATCTGCTAAGTATTTTTTAAAATTAATAACATTACTAAGAAAAAATCACATCTTTTCTCTAGTAGGAGATTTAAAGAATTAGTATTTCATATAATGTTGACTACTGTTTCATGAAATATCTAACTGCATGAAAGATTACAAGCTATGGAAGTGCTTATTAACAATAATTAGTATAAATTAAAATTGACTCGTGCAGTAAACTTATAATGGTATAATGGTAAAAACTAGTAAAATACTGAATTCCCTGTTCAGTACTTCCTTTTGTGGTTGAAACATTAAGAATTTAAACATAGTTCAGTACTGTACCTGAGTATAAAAGTTAAGAAAATACTAGGTTATTGACAAAAGTCATAATGTCACCAAGTAATGGGTAATTCTGCTTATTTATCTTTTTTTTATATCATAGGAGGCAAATGAACAGGTGGTTCACCTGATGTTAAGTGATCACCACCGTCTATAGACACTTGCAATACTAGGGGAGGCGTAGGTGCATTGCCAGCCTGTGTTTGAGGAGGGGTGAGGGAAGGAAGGGAATAAGAGAGGGGCAAGGTGAGGAGAGCTCCGGTGCTCTCACTAACCAAATGAAACGCAGGAATGTAAGCACTGCTACTTCACGTCGGTTTTCTGTGAGAAGGTGGTATTACCCCGGAAGATACAACCCATTCATGCGGAAGCCAGTGGTTTCAGGTGGCTCTACCACCTACAATTTTACAATTATCTGTTTAAATCTCCTATATATTGTTTATTTATACTGATACCATAAATTTTCCCTCAAATTGAGCATTTATTTATCAAATATAATCTTTCCTTTGTAAATTTGGTGTATAAGGTGTAACAATTTTACAATAGAGTCATTTTTACTCTTTCATGTCTCTTATCAGTGAAGGCTAGCAATTAATTTATTTTGTCATCTTCTTTTAAGTACACAATTTTTTTACATTGTATGACTAACTAAGCAATGAGTTTCTTAAGTGGCTCTTTCCTCCACTTTATCACAAGTGGAATTCAAGGTTTTACTTATTTTAATGATTTTTTATGGTACAATTTAAACTTTAAAAGCATACATTGTAAGCTATTAAGTTGAAAAAAAAAATGTAGCACAGAATTTTATTTAAAATAGAGTAACAATGATATTCATATGAGATTCTGTATTATTCATTGATGTATGATTCATGTCCCTTACATTCATAATTGTTTGGAGTAATATTGTAGTCTGCCCTTATTCGTGTTACATACATATATAACTTTTTGGAAAATGTACAAATCTTAAAAAAATACTTGGCTGGTTAGCAACAGTTACACAGGAGAATGCAATATCGCTTATGGGAGTTAAACTGCTCACGCAAACGCAAAGCTAACCATTAGTGTCCAACGAACACATATTTAACAGCCAACTAATAAAAAAAAATGAGAGGAAAAAAGTAAAATCCTTCTAAAAAGTGTGTGTGCAATGATATGTGGTGTGCATGATAACCTAGTGAATGCTGTCTCACTAAACCATGTTAGCAACATGCTCGAGGACTTCACTCAGGGGATCAAAACTATACTTCAGACATTACCGAGGGAGCCTGCGCTATGTGTGCGTGAACGACATATACCGCCAGACCACGCCTGCGTGATTTGTAGTTATCGCAGGGATTGACACAAGCAGGCTCTGAATGAAAAATCGTATGGGGCTCACTACTCTTTTTGTGTGGCGCCTTCAATAGCTTTCCACTCCGTGTTAGTTGGAGAGTAGAGATAATACATTCTGACACTAGACATAAGAAGAACATGTATATTAAAAATGTACTAATTGCTTATCTAATATGTTGTTAGCGGCGAGCGAAAACTGGATCACCATGGAGTACAGCGAGTGAGAGTCCCACACCAACAAACAGCGTAGCAGAGAAAGTACATCCTGTTTGGGAACATAGTGCTACGGGCCGTGGTGTGTGGCCCATAAATACTGGTGAAGAACATACAAGACTGTTAGGTGAGATTAATTATCTCTTTTGAAACCACATTTACAGTGCAGAGCAATTTTCGTTTTTCTGAAGGTTGTAAATAATAGGAATAAACTAATTCTTAATTATTATTTTTTTCATAATATTGACATTATATCTTTTTTTTTAATTATAACTGATCTCAATGATGTGCGTTCTTTACACACCATAGTTGTCTTTATTTCTCTATAGGTATTACAAAGATATAAATATTTTCACATTAGGATAAAGTAAAGTAAAATGCAAGAATAGTTACAATTATCATGCAACTATAGTTTAAGTTTTCTCTGTGCAGCTTTCATGCCATTTTGATAACTTTCAGTAATTATGTCTCCCCAATAAACAAACAAACGTCTTGGACAAATGCCAATATACGACTCCTTAACATATATCTTTAACTAGTGTGCCCTCTATATCGATAGCTTGCTATGTATTAGTGGGGATTATGTTTTTTGTTCTTTGAGAAATGTTAAACACATATGTATATCTTAATTAATATTATAAAGGCGAATGAGAGTTTATTTGTTAAACCTTTACCTCTCAACTGATTATCATGAAAATCTATATACACATTGTCGGGACACGGAATAAGACATACCCTCCATCCAGAAAAAAATGTACTGTTATGGATGTATACGTGAAATCTCCACTAACGCGAAGCTGCAAGAAAATTCTTGTAAAAAAATATTTGTTGAGAAAGTTACACAATGTAAAACAGGCAGGATCTCAAGAACAGAGTCACATACCAGACAAAACTATAGATAGCTAAGAATCATCCACATAAGTACAAAAGAATCTTCTAAATTAGTCGTCATTTAGGTTAAGAATTACAAACATACGCAAACCGTAATTTTATATATAAATATGTTATATTTTGGATATGATGAGACGTTATTTATAATGTGCTATACATTTTTCCTATTTTTTTTAATTTAAATTATAATAAAGTGATATAAATGAAAAGAAACGTGTAAGGATTAAGAAATATGGAAGAATGATAATGAAACAGTAAGAAAAGTAGAAATTGACAAAGAGGGTCTCTGTACTTAACTACAAAATATCGTTAACCGTATTTTGAACCTGACAGCCAAAATGCCGCCACTAATTTTGACGCTTTGGATAAATATTTTACAAATAGCCCACTTTTACAGTGTAGTAATTGTTGGTATACCCGCGAATTAGGAAGACGTAATCTTATAAACTAACCACTAAATTGTTTTTTTTTTCGTTATGTGTGTGTTAGTCCAGAAACTCGAGAATCACGAAATAGAATACTTCAGTATTCTGCCATTTCAAATTTTATTGTAATATTAGCGGCGATTTGGTCCTCCGGTTGCTCTATTTCTACATGGCAAAAAAAAACCTTACTGAACTGAATTAACCGTGTACTGCTTATAAAAACGTAGCTTCTTACAACTTTAATAATTTTGTATTAAATGAAGCTATTGTAATATTTCATTTTTAGATAAGAACCAAGTGTCTAAGAAGTAAATCAATAAAAAATTAACGCAAAAGAACAGACCTCTATAATTTTATTTTTCATATCTTCTAATATGTATTGTTCCCCATATAAGTAATTGAAGTAATTAGACTGAGATAACCATAATAAATAACCATTTATTGTTATTTGAGAAATAACAATGTTCTTAGTATCTGTAACTTATATCACAAGCATTAATGTAATACTGAATGTAGTAGTTATAAAATCAAGGTTATTATATTCTTGTGGTTTAGATGTTATTATTCTTTTATATAATTCATTCAAACTTTGACTTTAATTGTGGTTACTTGTCAAGAATATTACGAATATATGTGCACAATTCTTTTTTTATCAAGAGTCATGGTGTCAACATCTTATATTGATTAGTAAGCAATAATTGAAGGAATTTTAAATATATTTTAAGAATATATCATTATTTATTAATCAGTAATTTAGTGATTTAAAAATTCATTTGTTTAAAATCCAATTAAATTTTATTTAAATTTTCTGTTCAGTTACATTTTTCTGGTATTAAACGAAATGTTTTTTTTTTTTGTGAAAAAAATCTCATAGATTTTTAATTCTTTTTGTCGTGTCTTCTTTTCAGAAAGTACATTAAAAAAACGTCACAAATATTAGAATTTAGAAGAAGTTATAGCTCCTTCGAAACCTAAGTGTTTTTTAAAAAAATGTGCTACTTTTTAAGGCAAAAATTAAATTTGAAAATATTCTTAAAAATAGTTTTAATTCGGTACATATGGAAAAATAAAATTAAGCCAAATCGAAAGGGTCGTCGGGTTTAAAAGTGATCTACATACAATGTGATGACCCATGTATATTTCATAAATATTTGTAATATTCCTATCAATGTACCTATTTTTAATATTGGCAAGTGAAGATTGACATGTAATAGTAAGATAATATGGATTAAAACAGTGGTATGGTCACTAAAACTTTTTTTTAATGACTACTTATGGTTTTATGCATTTTTTTTTGTTTTTAGTTGTTTTTTGTTTCGGAATGACATTTTCCTATGTAGGCAATTTCGCCAATGTCATGTGTGACAAATGAATGTTTAAAACTATTTGTAACGAAGAATAATTTACAATAGCAAAAAAGGACGTGAAGTGTATTAAAAATTAGTTCGATTCAGAAAATTAGTTCCGAAAACTTCAAATCTATACTATCTATACTATAATAAAACTGTAACAAGTCGAAATCTGTACATTAAATATTTTTTGAAAATTTTAATCAGGGTAGACTATGTTATCGATATAGAAGACAAAAATAATCTTTTTACAATTTTTGTCTGTCTGTCTGTCTGTCTGTCTGTCTGTCTGTCTGTCTGTCTGTCTGTCTGTCTGTCTGTC
>JACEII010000004.1:621103-755090 GCA_014332785.1 Antheraea mylitta
GTCTGTCTGTCTGTCTGTCTGTCTGTCTGTCTGTCTGTCTGTCTGTCCCTATGCACACGCATCACTCTGAAAGTACTGAACCAATCTTGATGAAACTTGACATAGTGATAACTAATATTACGAGATTACATCAAATATACTTTTTGTCTCATAAAACGCAAAGGGTTCTCCAGGATGAAGGATTAAAGTCTAGAATATAAACCCGAATTACTCTGAAAGTACTGAACCAATTTTAACGAAACTTGACACGGTGATAACTAATATTAGAAGACTACATCCAGGATACTCTTTGTCCCGTAAAACGCAATGAGTTCTCCGGAATAACGAAAAACAAAAATTTGCAGTTAACGTAACTAGACTTTTTTGCGACACCTTAGTACAAGAGCCGGCAACGTTAAAAGAACAAGAATTTTAGAATACCTGGTTCTTTAATACATCAATATATTTTTTTATATCATAAGAGGCAAACGAACAGGTGGGTCACGTGATGTTTAGTGACCACCACCGTCTATAGACACTAGCAACACCAGGGGATTTGTAAGTGCGTTTCCAACCTGTATATGGGGGAGTGTAAGTAAGGGAACCTCCGGCACTCTCACTGACCGAACGAAACATTACAATGCAAGCACTGTTATTTGACGTCGGTTTTCTGTAAGTATTCTGGCAGTATTAGCCCGAACGAGCCGACCCATTCATGCTGAAACCAGTAATAGCTTCAGCGTGGCTCTACCACCTACAGAAATTATCAATATATCAATAGACAGAATTTAGGACACTTGGTAGCGGGTTAACGTTGTATTTTTAATAGGCATTTTGATTTATGATTAATCAATAATAAGTTTAGGAACATTTTTTTCAGTAACTTTTAAACGCAATTAAACATTCAGACACATTTTTTATAAACAATCATATATATACCCGCTGATATATTTTATAAATAAAAAAAAGAATGTGGTGTCGTGGGACACCAGGTAGGAACGAAGTTCTTTCGGCTAATGTAGAATCGACACTATTTGGAAAAAAAAATCGTGCTCAATTTTATGTAATCGTAACTCAAATTATCAATTAAAATAACAAAATATGTCTCTTTATTTTTGTTTGACAACATAAAATTACATAGAAATAGAAATAATTACAAAAAAGGAGAAAGAGAAAGATATTATACACTACTCGCTTATGTATACGAATGTCGCGCCTGCGCACGTCTCATTTAACTGTTTTATTCCATGCACTTTTCGTTACAGTTTTACTATCACATTTTTTTCAGTTCGGTCGCGCAGCAAAATCTCTATCTCCTCCAAGCCTGCCGTAAGGAACTTCGTTCCAATAATAAATTTCAAATAATTTTTTTTTTTCATAGCAAAGAACCAATTTCATTTTATTAAACAATATTGACCACCATATACAACGATAAACGTAAACGTATGACTTGGGATTGACGCCATCTCAAATATATGCGTCGTCGACCATCAGGCTATACAAAGCCGAAATACCTTGGGCCGGCGAGGTGAAATATCTTGGTGTTACTTTAGATAAACACTTAAATTTCGATTCACACACAGAAAGAGTGCGAAACAAAGCCGTATGGTCTTAGGTCGTTTCTATCATTTGCTTTGTCATAAGAGTAAAATATCCCCCAGACAAACTCACTTTATACAAAACTTGCATCCGTCCGATTATGACGTACAGTTGTTCGGTCTTTGCACATGCGCAAAATCGTATTCAAAAGTTGCAGGTTCTCCAGAACTGAGCCCTACGTAAAATCACCGGTGACCCATGGTACGTCCGGAATAAGGATCTCCACAGGACCTGGAGATGCTTTCTGTCTGAGCGTATATAAAATCACTTACAGGTAGTTATTTCGAAAAAGCCGCGAGTCATCCCAGCCCGTTAGTGGTATCCGCCGCGAACGATGAACCCGTACCCAACGCTGCGCAGTATAGAAGACGACCGCGACACATTTTTACCGACCCTCCTGATTCAATCACGTCAGCGAACGATCAGTACCAGCCTGTCTCTTCAAACAGAGCGTGTTCTCACCCACGCCCGCATAACCGCAGATCACGCCGCCGTGGTCTCGGACTAAATTTCGCTCCCGTACACCAAATTAGGCCCTTCTCGGCAACGGCTCAAGCCTAGATCTGTTCCCTGGGCGTGGAGCCCTTGAGTGCGCTGCTCACGCGATACAGTGACACAAGAGTTCTACCCTTATTTTTCGTTATCCTATCCTACATAGTTTAGAGGATTTTTTCCTACACAAAATACATATAGAAGTTGTTGAGGCACGCATGCTTGGTACACATGCATGTTTCAATAACTTATATACGTATATAAGTTACCGGACTACTAAGACGAGCGCTTAAGGCACTCAGCCGATTTTATTTAGGCAACCAGTTCAAGGGTACACGGCACACCTCGGCTTGGCTGTTGCCTGTTGCATGCAAAATCGCGACCTATCTTAACTAATCTAGCTAACTATTCATATATGTATGAGTTGTTGAAACGTATATGTATACCAAGCATACACGCCTTAACAACTCCTGCATATATTTATTATCGGAAAATTGAGAGTTTTTTAGTTCGATAAGGAAAAAAGTAAACCCTTCCACTTTCATGTGTAACATGTTTCATTCATCATCATTCAGTGTTTCATGTGTTTCACGTGTGTGGGGGTGATCGTGTAGTGTTGTAGCAGTGATGTATATTTGTGTGTCACCGTATCGCGCAAGCAACGCACTCAAGGGATCCTTACCGAGGGATTGAACCTGATGTATAAAACTGGCTTGGTTTGAAGGTGATAGGTACTATGTTGTGAGTGGTACAGAGATTATTTATAAAAATATATTGGAAATATATTTCAAATACGTTTTTGAAACAGTTTATAACTCTTAGACAATAGTTTCAAGCAAGTGACATTTGACGTTTTCGGCGGGATGTTTGACGCTTCGATACGGTGTTCATATATTTTTCTTTAATACAATGGAGTATAAAAAGGTTTTAATACAAGTCGAAGATAGTTATGATAAAGTAAGTGGTAGAGATGTTTATTCAGTTTTATGTAGGTTAGTTTTTATTTTAATTGATCCTGGTAGATGACGCTACGAATGGGTACTAGGTTTATTTAAAAAATGAATACATGTAATCTGGGTATATGTTTAAGTGAATCCGTGGATAGTTTGGATTCACAATTGGAAACGGTAGTTGTGGCTGCAATCAGGTATCAGTTTTATTTGCGGGGTGGTAGGGCTTTACAGCCTGACTGGGTCACAACCACCATGTACATGACGAAAAAATCCGTAATAGTGATTCGCTTCTGCGCGTCGCGTTTCGGGATCAGCCTGTGCATATCCAGCTTTTTGTAGGCTGGCATGATAGTGGCGACCAGCGATGGATAGTGTGTCACTCGGTGGTCGCTATTGTTTTTGGATTGTACTGTGCTTACCATCAGGCATATTGCAGGCATTTTGCCGTGCTACGATAAAAAAAACAAACAATTTTTTCGCGTGATAACCAATTTGATGCTAACGAAGTTGCACGGGTCAGCTAGTTTCAAATATATTTCGAATTTGAGAACCACGTTTTCCATTCGCTGGCCACATCACGTGAAATAATGGATATTTTACTTATAGTAACTTTAAATGTCCTTAGCTAATGTAAAAATGTTGGCATATGAAAACATATTTTTAATGTTTATATCTTTTTATGTTATGAAGTGTTCATATCCCGAAACATGTATTTTAAAAGATTTTTTATTTTTTTTTTTAAATCATAACATAACTTTTAATAAACATACATCACTATAAATGTATATGTAATAAAGTCATACATGTTGTACTTAAGTAGTGGTGGTCAAGTGGTTTGACCGATGCAATATCATTCCAATATCCGCAGGTTCGATCTCCGGCATGTAACAACGAGTTTTTCAGAATTCATATATATTTGATTTAAATTGGTAACACTATCGGCTTAGGGTGTAGGAGAACATCGTAAGAAAACCTTAACCTGAGTATTCCTGTAGTAAAACTGAATGTGGAAGACATAGAATTGTGGACTTCTCCGAGTTTGTAATTGTAAATACATTGTGAACTAATATGATGATTATGCTCATAACTTCCCTGGAGAAGAGGCCTACGGTCCTGCAATGATTCTTATAGCTTGATGATGACGGTGATGTTGAACCGAATTTTCGTTAAAAATAATTTTATTAATGTTTAAGGTACTGAAGAGGAATCATCTGATCGCCATTCGTCTGATGAGGAAGTGGACGTGGAACCTGGAGATGATATATGGGCTATTAGTAAAGCCCAAGCACATCACTATGCCTCACAATTTTCTCAGTTGAGACCTGAACATGGCTTGCTATCTGGCCAAACAGCTAGGTAATGTTGTACAAAACACTCTTTGTGACGTAATTTTTTATTATTTGTATTTATTTAACGAAAATTATTGTATATTTTTTAGGTTGTTCTTCGAAAAATCCAGACTCCCAGTCCCTGACCTGCGGAAAATTTGGCAGCTTTCTGATATCACTAAAGATGGAATGCTCACCTTGGAAGAGTTCAGTATAGCGATGCATCTGATTGTATTACGGCGAAATAATATACCCGTTCCCGACGTGTTGCCCTCTCCACTAGTACCAAAAGTTGATTCTCGTTTCTCCCAGCGCGCCGTCACCACCGACCTCGTAGATCTCGGCGCCGACATGTTCGGCTCCGGCACATCTGCGGATTTTAACTTCACACCGAAAGCAGACACAGCCGATCCTTATGAAGCGAAACCTACGCGACGCGTCGAAGAGCGTCGACCTTCGGCCACGTCTCCAAAGAACGACGCACAGCCTAATAATAAAGAGTGGACTAAGTTTGTCGACTCACCGACTTCGAGCGTCTCGAGTCCCGGTCCCAAACCGGTGAATTTCGACTTCCAACGCGCCGCCGTCGAGCGCGATCCGAAGATTTTTCATCCCGTGGCGTTACGCGTAACACCCGATGCGGGTGCGCCTTCCACGAATGAAACGGAATCACGAGCTAGCGCTTCACCTCGCCGAGACGATATTGCACACGCCTTTGACCTCGCCAGTCCGAAGCGTCTGCACTCTCAACCGCCGGCCGAGCCCCCTCCCAACGGTACTCCGGCGGACATCCGACCCGTCCAGCGACCGCAGCCGCGGAAGCCCGTGAAAAGTGCGGGCGTGTTACCGCCGCCGCCGGCGCGCGAACCCACCGCGCACGTTGACGAGGGCCCGCACTCTTTACAGTCAGCCCCACGCAAAGAACCCCCACCACCGCCGCCACCGCGTCCCTTGCGGAATCATGCGCGATCCAGCTCCCTAGATTTGACACGACTTAAGGGTGCAACCGCTGTCGCTTCAGCGCCGCCGCCGCAGCCTCCGCCGCGAACGTCGCCGTCTGCACGCGCGGGTGAGCAGACCGGTGAGGCGACACGCGAGTACGAAGCAGAAGGATTCGGTTATAACCGTGAGGACGCAGCGCGCACTCAGGGTGCGTTTGAGGTGTACCGCAAACCGTCTCGTGAGCCCTCGGCGGAGACGGATCCCGATGTGAAGGCGCTGCAGGAACAGAACGCGGTGCTGCACCGCGTGTGCCGCGCGCTGTGCGCGGAGCTGGGAGACGTGCAGCGCGAGCGCGAAGCGTTGCGCGTCCGTCTGGACGACAACTCGACTCCCGTCTAGTCCGTGCAGCGTCACATCGATACTTTCTTTCGGTTGTTCTATATCGCTGCATTTGTGTAATCATTTGCGAGCCGTGATTTGTTCTATGCACGATTTAACTTTATGTATTGCCATTTTGTCGCCAAATAATCAAAGCCGCTATCTGTCTCTTTTGAACATGTTTTCTTGATTTCATAGGTTGGCTAAGTAAAATCAAATTTAAATACCATAAATGTTCCTATTTTATTTCAATTTAAGAGGCTATTTATTGAAAAAAAACATTATCTATTAGCTACCCTTGTATTCTTTTTACAAAATGTTAGTACATAATCATAATATATTATTGTAAACACTGTAAGTACCCATTAAAATAAAACAAAAGGTACGATGCTAACGTACTGGTGTAATATAAATATTGAAATTATTTACTTTCGTAAAGGGCGGAGATTTAGGACAGATTCATTTTAGGATGAGAAACAATTTACTAATTATGAAAAACCGTTACATACCGTTACCTTATTTGATTCTTATATAGTTTCGAACAGTATGAATTTAACAGTATTTTATGTCACTTTTTATAACTTTTATCAGACGAAAATAGTAAAGCACGTTCGGATAGGAGCGCCTATTCAATAAATTTAAGCATGGAACGTTTTATTGCTTAAATAAGTTGTATAAATTTGGCTAATTGCAAGTCACACTCTTACGTGCATTAAAAATGACTGTTATATGTCGTGGATGTGATGTGTCGAGAATACTTCAACGCTGCATTTTATTTACTTGAAGTTATTATAACCCCTAAGTAATATGATATATTTGGAGGATTATTTCGATGCGGCTCATAGTTAATCGCCACATGAAAAGTCGTCATGATATATCACTTGCTATTTAACAGGTATAAAAATATATCACAATTATATCACTTGCTATTTTACCGGTTTAAAAATATAACTTCATAATAATCCAGTTATATTAAAATTAAATAGTTTTAATTCCATATCTAATTACTAATAAACCCGACTTCTGTTAAATGACAGTATCATTTATAGTGAAATATACTGTTTCAGTGAATGTTTTCAAAAGTATTGCTAAATTTTTTTTATCATTTTACATAATAGCGATACATAATTTTACTACATACATATTGGAAGTAAAATTACATTCTTAATGTGAATTGAATCACTCTTTATATTTTTTTTCGTTATTATTTTCTGCTAAAAAGTTTATTTTATAAACTGTGTTATGAATAATAAGTGTTACTGGCGAGATACGTTATACGTACAATGTATCTTCAAAGTCAATTAAGAATTTTCCCGAATTTCATAAATAATAGAGCAGTTAAAATACTAATAAATATCATTGAAATAAATCGACATCGGAGACCAATGATAAATATAAAAAATATACAGTTTTGATTTTCGAGGAAACGTACAAGTTTTGTGGTATCTTGGACATGTTTATTTAATTTCAGAAATACTGAATATTTTATAGATTACTAGTAAAGAAATATAAAGTATATACAATTAATTAATTATTTTAAGGCAACTGATTAGTCCAAAAATATAAGCTGCATTTTTTATATAAATAAGCTATTAAAGGTAGTAGTCTGTGAAAGGGTGTAAAAATTAATTTGTCATTATTTGCTTGAAGAATGTAACATATGTATAATGTATAACTGAAATCAAAAATATTCTCAGGCTGTACCTTTATATAAATATATTTTTTGTAACTGTCTAAATGATATATAAATTAAAGAATAAAGAATTTGGGCGATAATTTGGCAGTAAAGTTGCATGAACGGCATCCCTCGTTTATTTAACCCTTTGATTGCCATGTGATTGTATCAAATGATATAAATCTGAAGTATAATTATTATTTTTAATGAATGTTGTAATATATGTTATCATAGTTAGCGAATGTGAATGCTATAAGAACTAACGCGAAAGATATGTTTCTAAGACTTTAAATAAAGCATGATGAGTATATAATATTATTATATTTTGTAAGTAGAAGACGAAGTCCTTAGTGTTTTACGCTGGTTTACATTGTTATCAACGAAATAATAGAACACTAGAGACTAAAAATCCGTTTAAAGTCTTGTATTATATAAAGTTATTGTAAAAGTATTTATCATTTATTTTAGTCGTTATTAAGATGTAATACCCTTAAAGCGAACTGAACGTCGCTCTGTAAATATTCTGTTCTTCTGTCGGTCTGATAACCCCACTGATCTAAATTTGGTCCAATTTTTGTAATACTGATGATCACGATTACCTATTTATGTTTTATAAAATTTATACGGTAATGCTTTTTAATATTATTGTAGTGAATTATGTACAATAAATTCATTTAAAAATGTATTATATTTTTTGTTTCTTCCTGATCATTACATTACATTCAATTTTTAAGGTTAATTCTGATGACGGTTTTATCAAAAATCGATATTGAGTAATCGAAACGAAAGATTACGGGATCACCAGCCGGAATCGACCCTCTCTGATAAGGTGCGATTTTGATATGATAACGAGAGCGGTGCGCGTTCAGTCGTGCGCTTAACAAACCAAACTTCGGTCCCCGGTACACCGACCGGTAGGATTCGCCTTCAAGAAGTTAACTCCTCGTCCATTTCGTTTCTCTCCCTTTCCCTCCGCTACATTGTAGCCTGTAGCGCATACCTGTTGTATGTATCTTTTTTTGTTCACGAATTCCCCCACCGACCCGCCTGACGCCTCGCGCCATCACAAAACGTCTTGAGGCGCGTCTCGGGTTGCACGTTTAGTTAGCGCTGTTACATAGTGCTCGCGCGTAAACATTCACGATTACAATGAGATCCTTCATGTGACTCGCCGGATACTGTACCCGAGATGAAGTGTATCGTCGTGATCGTTTTAACCGTGATGCTAGTGACGGGTGCCGCCGCTGAGGCGTCTGTTCGGACATGTGAACCTATTAAAGTGGCGATGTGCAAGAATATAGGATACAACCAAACTGGAATGCCCAACCTGGCTCGACATACTCTCCAGGCGGACGCAGATGTGACGCTCCAGACTTTCAGTCCTCTCGTTCAATACGGTTGTTCATCTCAGTTGCATTTATTTTTGTGCTCCGTTTATGTACCAATGTGCACCGATAAAGTAGCATTACCTATCGGACCATGCAGGGGTTTATGTGAGAATGTATACGCCAGATGCTACCCGGTGCTCCGTGGTTTTGGATTTCCTTGGCCGCTGGAACTTGATTGTTCTTTATTCCCAGCAGAAAATAATCATGAACACATGTGTATGGAAGGTCCAGGAGAACGTACGCCGCCAGATGGTAGCATGCCATTAGATACAAACACGGGCAGTCGAGGAGTGTGTAGAAGACTCATCAAACCAAACAGCTGGGTGTGGGTAAGAGGATCTGGTCGTTGTGCGCAATTCTGCGACGCAGAGGTTCTTTGGGAAGCAGGAGAACGCAGAGCAGCTGAAGTTTGGTTGGCTACATGGGCAGCTTTGAGTTTTGCGTGTACACTGGCGGCCGTGGGAGCTCAGTTAGCGTGCGGGGAGCGTGGGGGAGCTGGAGACCGAGCACTTGTACTCGTTGCTCTATGTAGGTGCGCTGCAGCCGCGGGATGGGGAGTGCGAGCGGCTGCTGGCCGAGCTGCAGCTGGATGCGCTAAGGACTCTTCAGCACCGACTCGAATGTTATTGGCACACGATGGCTTGGCAAATCCAAACTGCGCTGTTGTCTTTCTTCTTCTATACTATTTCGGTCTTGCGGCTTCTGTATGGTGAGTCAAAGTCTACATACTACATACATACTATCATAAATATATCCAAAACTATGGATATGTGAAATATTACACAAATATTTATTTTAAACATTCTTAATATTGACAAATGTAAACTTGTATACACTATAAAAGGAGATTTGCAAAAAAATATAGCCGCAAGTTTTGACACCTCTGAACAAATTTGACAATGGTTTTTTTGTCACCTAAATTACGGGGTACCTGCTTGTATTGTTAAAAATCGACTGGAATTCGACTCTGATGCCGATCAATTATGTTTTGTCACTTGTATAAAAGGTGCTTTAAAATTTGTCCGCGGTATTCATACTACAAAATTTACAAAGGAATTTGTACAAAAGATTTTTTGTATAGGGAAAACTATGTTCCTACCTACTTGAGTATAGAGAGACGTATTATTCCAATGATTTCTAAAGAGAGTTCTCATTACAAAGCTCGTTTTAAGAGGAATGACTTCTATGTTCAAGTGTAGTATTGTAATACAAAATCAGAAATAATTTTAATTGTTTATAATCACACCTGGAGAGCTAGAACAGCGTTTCTTGAAATGGACGCTAAATTAAATAAGAAAACTTCTATTGAGGTTTTGAATCATTATGAAACACAATATTTAGTATATATAACTACTACATAACATTATTTATTAATGCATATATTTATTTGTCTTATGTTGATAATAGACGTATATATTGGTTAAATTATATAGGTTGTATATAGTATGTCGAAATGTGATAACCACACAAACATTACAAGATGATTTAACGACCTCAAATTATAATTATAAATGACCGATATAAATATCTTAACAGAAGGGATAGATACAACTGTAAAATTGCTTCATCTTAGACTTTGTACAATTATATCGATACATATAAGGTTATCTCAAGCCGGTGAAGCTGTTAAGACCTTGCTGGGTAAATAGCGTAGACACTTGGAAAAAAAAAAAAATTATCTCAAGTGTATGCCACATCTGATTCAGTTTCTTTAATATCGACAATCGAGTCTATATGATCGCTGTTTAACAGTTCTTTATGATAATAAAATCACATTATTTGTATACATAGGCAATTAAAGCAACTGTCTAAATCAAAGGTGTTTATAATACAAATTCTAATTTTCGATTCTATTCCAAGAAATATTCTTGATTAGATCTAATCTATAGTATAGTATTGATTCAATATATGATTCATTTTGACAAATCTCTAGAAATCTTATATAGATTCTAATTCTTCAAATTTTTTTCTTTTTTATTATTATACCGTTTACATACCTCCACTGGTGTTTTTTGCTCCATTTATTAATTATAAGTTATTTATTTAAACACTAAAATGGATATTCCATTTTAGGCAGTAACTTTAACGAAAATATTTACTGTGTACTAAAATATTTACTGTCATCTATAACTTATAAATAACTACTAATGATGCATGTCTTGCGTTTTAATTACTAAAAGATATTTCAAGACGACGCGATGTAACTTCAGTATTTGATAAATAATTTCTTAGATTCATCAATTTCCATAGTGTAACTTGTTGATAAAAAAAATATAAGGGGAACATCGGGCCGTAAAGCAAAACGAATTTGGAAATAAAATAAACGAGGTTCAATAAATCACGGCTAGGCGAACACGGCGCGGCGCGTCATTAGTTACGACCGGCGAAACAAGCATGGCGTGTGTCGCGTCGCGTCGCTCCCTCTACTACTTCTCTTAAAGTATCTACAATTTTTAATTAAAAACTCTCTGTCCTGAAACCTAATCTTTAGATCACCTTAGATTTAATTTACTACTAGCTGTGCCCGCGATGGACACCGTCCGCGTGGAACCTAATTAAAAAAAAAACACTTTGACTTATTTATTTTTCTCTCGTACTTAGCTCGTGTCGTCATTAAAATTACAATAACTTTTGATAGACTAAAGCAATTATAATGAAACCAAGATTAAATATTATTAGAGGATATTATTTATTATTTTCTCGGTGAGGTTTTATCGTGAAGGCAGTACTTTAGCAGTGATACGTGTTCAAACATACTGACATTTCTATATTGAAATGTATTTTATTACTTACGAGCCTCTGCCCGCGACTTCGTTCGCGTGGAATAGATGCACTAACACGCAGCAGTTCTGAAAAGGAAAAACATCCCGATTTTTAAACATTTTTCATCTGTGCTCCGCTGCTATTGATATTAGCGTGATGATATATAGCCTATAACAATTCTCGATGAATGAGCTATATAACATTGAAAGAATTATTCAAATTGGATCAGTAGTTCCTGAGATTACCCCCTACAACGCTACAACATCACAACGTCACAAACTTTACCTCTTTATAATATTAGTATAGATAACCGAAACACCTGCAACAATTTAAAAGTACAGACACGTTAGATATACATTCTTATTATATGTATAGATAGAGATGTAGGTTAATTATCTTATGTATTAAAAAAAAAGAAGTATAGAAGCGTTTAAACCATGTGATTACTGCGTATTACAAATTTCTTTCTTTAATTATTAATTGAAAGACATAATATCCTTCGTATACACACCCAATAGCATTAAATTCTAAACAAAAACGCAAGTAACGTAGCGTTGTTAACGTGTATAGGGTATGAAGTAATTCTAAAAATAAATAGTCTATTACAAAAATAATTAATAATAGGCCACGACGTATGCGTTTGAAGAAAAAATAGCAGCTGTAAAACATCGTGTGGTTGTAACGAAATATGTCTTTATGTTTCGACAAATACAGAAAAACTGAACTTTTCTGACTGCGGGCATTTTAAGTAGTTTAAACTAATACTTATTTCCATTGCATAAGATACAAAATATGTAGAAGCTATCTCTTTATGTACGAAAGATATTGTTATTCAGGAAAAAGTTGTGATCTTTAAATTCTACACAAATATTTATTTGACTTATAAATATATATATGTTGTATGTAACTAACATAATGTTTCATAATTAAAGTAAACATAACCTATTACGTAATAATAATATACACATAATTACAATTACAATTTGTATAAATTAAAAATTGAGCTGTCACGGGACGCTTGGCAGATGTGAAACATCGAAATTGTTCGAATCGAACGAATCTGAAATTCTCAAATTACAGTACTGTGTTTATAGAAGTATGCGAGCTCAGTGCGGCAAGAGTGATTACGCAGAGTCGCTTGCGCATGTCATCGTCGCGTCGTCGCCACGCTAATAATCAGATTTACCCGCGCCTATAGATGTGTCACATCAATAAATGAAAAATGAACTGAAAATGAATTTCTAAATAACTACAGCGCCATCTATTGACATAGCTATAAATCGTCGTATCAACAAAACAAATATTGTGTGAATATGACCCTAATTTGATCGATTCTAAAGTTACACTAACGGACTTACAAATTATTATATTAAGATTATTGGCACACATAAAATCATTTATCATTGACAAATAATTTATACTTGGTTTGACATTTCGACTAATAGCGACGTCTATATTGAGAGCGAATCAAACCAGAATATTTGGTTCAGTTTAATTAAATTCGTTAGGTATTGACAGAAGACCTGATTGGGTACTACATTTTGAAATGGTGCAAAATGTTGATAACTTGGCAATTTGCAAGCGTGATTTAGAAGTCATTAAAATTTTATTTATTTTCCGTTATTTAAGATGTTATATAAAAAAATTAAAAAAGCAATAATTATAGAAAATATGTAAAGCTGAATGCCAAACTACATTTACTTGAGGTCATTCTAAAAGCAGAAGAATTTTGTGCAATGGGAATAAATTTATTTACTTAGCGTGTTATTTGTCTTCTCGCGGTCTGCCAATGTACAAAAAGGAATAACTCAGATTTACTGCATTTGTGCGTATAATAAAATTACTATCCAAACTTCGCCGCGTTTAAAAAATGATGTGTTAACTTTTGTAGTGCAGCTAGTTGTATTAAAACAAGTAACAATGTTTATGCATCTTCTATATAACAATTCGTGATATTATAAAAAAAATTTAATTCGTGATCAGATATTATTTAAAATTAAAACATAGTAAATATATAATTTTGTCTTGTTGCCATTACATTCTGATAGTAATTTGAATTTTGAATAATAATTTTCATTTTGGCCGGCATGACAACGGCGTGGCGACCGGCTATGGATAACCTGTCTCTCGGTGGTTGCTAATGTTTTTGGATTGTACTATGCTTACCATCAGACATAGTGCAGTCACTTTGTCGTGCTACAATAAAAAAATAAAAATCCAAGAAGGCCTTTTTCTCCAAAAATATTTTGTTTCTTAAAACAGCATTCACTAAGATATCTTCTAGTGGTTTGCTTTTCTACATCTATAACTGAATCATTTTTTACTTTGCAAATACACTGTCAGCTTACGGTAAGTAATTTTTATCAGCACGCAAAACAAGTGAGTTTGAAATTGTTGTTTTTAATTATTTGATTTGATTTATTTGTTAGATTACTTCATTTATATATTAATTTAATCTCTAATGTACACCATTAAACACATACTCTATAAAATATTTCTGGTGTTGTTACAAAAAAGTTAGATACGTATTACTTACTTTAAAAAGGTTTCGTACTAAATGTACCGCGCTCGCCCGAGACAAGTTCTCGTTATCCTTTTTTCGCAAGCCTAACCTAACCTAACTAAAGCGAGACGAAAGAGCAAGATGGCGAACATTCAACGAGCGCGGTGCATTTAAAACGTAACCTTTTTGAAGCAACTATACAATACGTATTTCACTTTTTTGAAATAACACCGTTCAAGTAATGTGATTAGTACAAAGGGCGGCCTTATTGCTTATAGCGAACTCTTCCAGGCAATCTTTAGATGGATATGCGCCATGGAGTAGAATCAGGAGTATTTAGAATGTACAAGTAAAGCAAGAACTAGTTAATACCACATAAATAAGCGGCTCGTACACTGTAACACATATAAAACACATTATAAAATAAAAATAACACATACTACAATTAATTTGATATTAATACTTGTAAAATATCTCCGTTAACAACTTTACAACAATAGGTATTTTATTCACGTAATAATGGAATACTTTTAAATAATATTTAGTATATTTTTATTCATAAGGTAATGTATTTATACATTTTATACGTTCTGCATAATATCGCGAGATTTTATTGAGGTGATTAAACTTATAATCACATGTGTAAAGGATTTTTTATGATGATCATCACGTTGCCATCTAACAACGTCCAATTAACTTCGTCAGCGGCAATCGTACCCAAATCCGAGGTAGACAAATACATGCCGTCATTATAAATCTCGTCTTTATGGCTGATTATTAATTTCTTAGAAAGTCACTGTTTCGGTATAAAACCGACTCGTTATGATAATTTCATGTAGATTTATTTGATGTCGGTTCTCTTTTGATAATACAAAACCCTTGTTAAAAGATATCAACGGTATGATAATATATAACATTGGAGACAGTAGTTATAACCAGAACAATTGTATGACATCTCGACATACTGTTTAAATAAATGTCCAATAGTAATATATTTATCACAGTGACTTCATAAGCGTTCAAGTCATTTAAGAAATGCAATCCAATCCTTTTTTTATTTAAAGTCAAAGGGGAAAATGCTTCACAAAGTACATCACAAAATGCTTTTCTCCGTAATTTTAAATGTGTGATATCATTTAAAATAATAACTGAAATTATTATCTGTAAAAGACAATTTTGATGTGCATTAAATACCCAATATAACTGATATATCGAATTGGATAAGGATTAATGCTGTATTGGTAAAAATAGCGTAATAAATACCCCATCTTTTATATTATTATATTAAAATATTAAATGCAAATTGAAAATTAGTTCGGTTAAGCTGTAAAGGCCTTGCAAGGATAATAGCGTATATACAGTATCATTTTCTATTATATTATATTTTAATATCTGTTTCAAATAATGTTAAATCTAGAAACAATCGTTCGACCACGTAAATATAAACAAACATCAGTTGATCCTCAAGCAATAAAGCTAAGTTAGGGCCAAAGGATAATAATTATGGTAGTTATATTAAACGCACGCTGAATTAATAATTACAAATGAACTTGATCTTTCCATCGGCCTATTGAATCTCGTAGTTATACCTGATCTGTATAATATTAATTATAATAATGTACATTGCGGTTTATTGATACATGAAAGAGGTTGGTTTAATTGTTAACAACTGACGCGTGCATTTGCACGAACTTCACATTATACAACAGCGTGTAGGGTTAGTAATTATATTTAATTTCGACTCCTTATTAAATTATCATTATTGGCCTATATCATATATTATTGACCATATTCGCTTTTATTAGGTATATTATTACGTACACGACAGCAACAATTGCTATTGTTGATAAAATTATTACTGTAGTCCGCGTCAAACTTTTTGGCCGCTGTAAATTTAGCAGCGGTGAATGCAAATTTAGCTATAAATACCTACTATATTACATGTTTACTATTGAGACAACTTAAAGATAATTAAATACCAATTTTAAATTCCTATAGTAATATCTTAGCCTTATTTTTTATCACAAACTCTTTACTGTATTACGCTAACTTGGGCTATATTCGGAGCGGCCAGAAAGTTTAACGAGGACTGTACGTTCCTCATATTATGTATTATTTTTAGTAAATAAATTATACTTTATACAGTCATAAACCTGTTGAATTTCTCTAGCATTTCAGCCAAGAGAGTATATTATATCTACATTAGAATTTGACAGCAGTATAAAAAATAAAAGAAGTACGGTGCTTGCTATTTTTTATAAAGGTACAAACTCAGACAAAGTCTCTCAAGGCTATTAGTAATTTCGTAAACCGAAACGCACAATTGCAGTCTTCTTCGATATCGCCAAGGCCTTCGATAAGGTCTGGCACGGAGAGCTCATCCATAAATTACGTAAATCTCGCGTACCCGATAGGTTAATTCATATTATCCGCGATTAACTGACTGATAGGACATTCCGCTTCAGAGTGGATGGTGAACTATCGCTACCCCACCCGATTCGCTCAGGTGTGCCACAGGGCTCCATACTCGCGCCCACGCTCTTCAATCTGTTCATCAGTGACTTACCTCGGTCTCGGGGGTCGAGGTAGGTTGTTACGCTGACGATACCGTTATTTACACTCCCGGCTGGCGGTCGGACTTTCTTAGGAAGCGCATCGAAAAAGCCGTTCATACTCTCGGTGAATGGTTTCGTCGATGGCGCATAGAAGTTAATCCCGATAAGAGTGCCGCAATACTCTTCGATCCCACGAAACGCGCTAAAAAATTTGAGCCCAGCAGGCTATACGGAATCGATATCCCTTGGGTCGAAGACGTCAAATATCTCGATGTTACATTAGATAGACATTTAAAGTTTTATTCACATATAGACAGGGTGCGAAACAAAGCCGTTATGGTCTTGGGTAGCCTCCATCCGTTGCTTTGTCATAAGAGTAAGATGTCCCTCAGACACAAGCTCTCTTTGTATAAGACGTGTATCCGTCCAGTGATGACATATAGCTGCCCCGCTTTTGCGAATATGTCCAAAGATAACTTTCATAAGATGCAGGTTCTCCAAAATCGTGTTCTACGTAAAGTAGCCGGTGCCCCGTGGTACATTCGGAGAGTCGATCTCCATAGAGACCTAGAGATCCCTTCTATCTGGGCGTACGTAAATTCACTTACGATTTGTTATTTTGAAAAAGCCACGATCATCCCAGTCAGTTAGTGGTATCCGCCGAAAACTATGAACCCTTACCTAACGCTGCGCGTTATAAAAGACGTCCGAGACACATTTTTACCGACCCTCCTGATTCAATCACGTCAGCGAACGATCAGTACCAGCCTGTCCCTCGAAACAGAGCGTGTTCACGCCCACACCCGCGTAACCACAGATCACGTCGCCGTGGTCTGGGGGTTAATTTCGCTCCCGCACACCCGATTAGGCCTCCTACGGCAGCGGCTCAAACCTAGGTTCGATTCCTCGGTAGGGAGCCCTTGAGTGCGTTGCTTGCGCGATACGGTGACACACAAATATACATCACCGCTACAACACTACACGATCACCCCGACGTGCACGCCTACACGCTTACACATGAAAGTGAAAGGGTTTACTTTTTTCCCTTATCGAACTTAAAAACTCTCAATTTTCCGATAATAAATGTATGGAGAAGTTGTTGAGGCGTGTATGTTTTGTACACATATACGTTTCAACAACTCATACATATATGAATAGTTAACTAGGTTAGCTAAGATAGGTCGCGATTTTGCATGCAGCAGGCAACAGCCAAGCCGAGGTGTACCGTGCACTCTTGAGTTGGTTGCCAAAATAAAATCGGCTGAGTGCCTTAAGCGCTCGCCTTAGTAGTCCGGTGTAGCTGTTAAGACCTTGCTGGGTCAATAGCGTAGTCATTTCGAAAAAAAAACTATTAGTAATTTAAAGACTAAAACCTTCCTATAAGTATATTAATTAAACAAGTAAAATTGTCCTAAATATATCACGAACTTACAAACATACTAGAAGGGTAAAGAACGTTCCTTTTTTAAGACAGTTTAAAGTAAAATTATGTCCTTTCATGTTTGTAATAATAATTCATTTTCTCTTTAATTGAAGACTCATGTCAGAGCTAATGATTCTTATTTCTCCATTTACGAAACGTCATCCACTGAGTCATCAGTGTCAATGAAGTCAGAAAGATAAATGAACGCTTTTCTTCTCGTATAAGCCTGTAACAGCCCTAGGATAGCTTCTAAACTAGCTCCATTAACATAATAACAGATCAGTGTGCACGGAACTAGTTAGCCGAGCGTATATTGTGGTCGCCGCGTAATCAGAAACGTCAAATTGGTTTTGTATTCATGCGCTGACCGAACGTTGAACGCGCGCTGTAGTACGTGCTGAGATCACCTCAGATCTTCCGTTATTACGTCCCGTTCACACTACGCATTTTAAATATACAACTTTAAAATAAAATTCCGAGCGATATAATTTTAAATCATTAATTACGTCTCGTTTATTATTATATTTATTCGTATTTTTTACTCCACTCTTGGTGTTTTCTACTTCGCTGGGTTTTTATGGACGTGTTTAGTGCTTGCTCATTTTAGCAGCCAGTTACTGTGAAAGTTTGTTGAACTCTTGCATATTACATTATTTCTGATAAACAGCTTCTACTAACTACTTATCCAAATTAGTTGGGAGAGGGCCAAAAATTATCTCTTTTATTTAACTAAGATTTATGACCGTAACTTCACTCGCTTATTACGGAGTTATAAGATGCTTATTGTGTATTTAGATTTTTATTTTAGGATTTTCATTAATACATTTTGTATATTGTATAAGAAATGAGAGCAACCTGAACGTCGTATTTTTAGTTATGATGACGAAAATATCTAGTTCGAGTAAGATCAATGTTTTTCGTCTCTCGTTTAGAATTTCGTTCTGTCACCTAATAACCGTCATTATGCTTTAAAACATGAAAGTTTGCTTTATATTATTATCAACTGTCCTGCCGCAGTTCTAAGGTTAATGATGTGAAGTTGTCTCGCTTAAGCACAAAGTTGGAAGCCTCAATATACAATTATTACTATATTAAATGGGA
This sequence comes from Antheraea mylitta, assembly GCA_014332785.1. Taxonomy (NCBI): domain Eukaryota; kingdom Metazoa; phylum Arthropoda; class Insecta; order Lepidoptera; family Saturniidae; genus Antheraea; species Antheraea mylitta. The sequence goes on from JACEII010000004.1 coordinate 640,183, forward strand.
CTATGTAGGCTTTATTCCTGTATCACTGCGACCAAGATGATCTATTCTGATCGCCCCACATTGCAAAAGCTTCCTGCTTAGTCCTATAACATTTATGTAATATAGGACTTCTTTAGTCGAGAGCATCTGTACCTCATCCGGGAACAACACATGCCTTCCCAGAATCCAGTTGCGTGTAGGCTTCAATGGATCATATCACATAAGAGGTACACAGTTGCTCGAGCACTGCTACCTTTCAGCAGGAGCAGATGTTACGATGGTACTCTAACATTTGAATCCTGCACACGATTAATCTTGACCTCCTCCTGAAATAGTGAAGTTATTTAACAGACAAATATAATCAATTTGGAAATTCTTCGTGATCTGTTCATCGGAAATTGCTGAACTAAGTCACGAAAAATGAACCTTTATACAGTACCTTAAACTTATCAATCGAAAAAAAAGTTACTATATACACAAAGCTTTAAGGTCTCCGAACCTCACATAAACTTTTCCGTGTAGTAAATTTAAATTCAGGTTTTTTTTTCTGTTCACAAATAACAGTAATTCTATTTTCATTTGGACGGAATACCACGGATGCGGCTATAAAACATCAGATGTGTTTCCCAACTGCTCGCGTTTCGTAATACAAATGAAATACAACGCCTAAATACATTTAAATATTATATTTTTATAGCAGTTCTATAAAAATTTGAATGTATTTACATTTTGAAATATTTCAATATTTACTGATACTGTCGGGGTTTGTAAGACTTTTATTTGGAAAAGGAGACGATTTTGTAATTTTAACTTATAAAGTAATTTCTTAGCTTTCTCTCTCTCTCTCTCTCGCTTTCTAAGAATTTTCTCTCCAATGACATTCTTAAGCACGTACAGATTGTGTAGTAAGCAAAATTTGTAATCTAATACCTTAAAAATACTCGTAGAATGTACGCAATTCTCTTTTGTTATTTAATACTCGTGTTCTATTAAATAGCAAAAAAGTAGTTGATACTTTTTAATTTTATTTATGTTTTTTAAATGGTATTTATAGATTATAAAATCTTATTAATAAATGATTAGACTTACTGTAAAAACATAATTCTGTTAATTTCTCATTACGTTTCTTGTCGTACATGGATTGTAACCAATCACATCATAATAACATATTAAATCGGCACCAATCGTATTAGTAATTTTAAACATTAGATATTATCTGTGTATACACTTGAACCCTAGATCTAATTAACAAATGTTGCCACCGATTCTTTTTAGCAACCCATTATTTTGTAGCTTTTTACTGCCATTGTCGTGTAGGTAGATAATGATTTTACAATTTCTTGCGATAATTTCAATGAACTAACAATGTGGTGGCCGTCTTGTTAGAACTTTCCAGGGATTCTTTGTCAGAATCCATGCTCCGTTGTATTATTTCCTACCCACTTCACTTGTACATGATAAACAAACCATATTGCGTAAAACACGATCAATATTACAATATATAGATCCAAATAATACAAGTTTATGAATAAAATATAAAAAACACTGCATGACATACCACGATCCCGCCAAAAATTCTATGTTAAATTACAAAAATATAATAAAGATCATTTGATATATTATTCTTCAGTCATTACACCATGTGACTACCGGAGTTGTTTGAAAGGTGGAGCGCTATATTCAGACAATAGTAATTCTTAAGATATCTTTATCGTTTCTACTTTGAATGTATATTCATTTCCTCGACCCCATTCTTAGTCAGTAAAATAAATTTAAAAATTTGCGTTGTAATATCAAGTATATAATCTATTAGCTGTGCGTCCTGGCTAAACAAGAGTGTACTAATCAAGAAAATGAGATCAAACGTTTCCTTTACAGTATGGCTATATATAAAAAATAAAACTGTTACTGAATTTTCTTTTTTTTTTCGAAATGTCTACGCTATTGACCCAGTAAGGTCTTAACAGCTTCACCGGACTATGGTTACTGAATATTGACCGTCAATCTGTCAATACTGTAAATATTCTTGAAGATTTTTTATTTCACTCATTTACTTCCTCTTGTATATGGATTTTTTTGACCCATTTTTCTTCTAAATATTTTATTAATTGAATTAAATTAAGCGTAACACTTTTAAATTGATGAGATTACATACATTCAACAATTGACTTTTTTATATAGATTGTACTAAAGTCATTAAAACACCAGAGACTATTTTATTTTTTGGAACGGGATAATCTCTTCTTTCAGTCAGATTCGACAAATTCTTTTCTGCGTTTTATAACATATTTATTGAGAAAAGTTTTATGCTATGGACTATAACACTACGAACTTTACGGAATTGAACAATTACTATACAAAACATATTAGTATAGTGCACAGCCCAACGGGAAATGAGAATTTCTAAATGTCTAAGTCAGCGCGGCACGGCTCCATATAAAAACGGTCATTCTTTATATGGATATTATTAGTGTAACTGCATTGATTGTAATTTAACAATTTTAATATTAAATGCGAGGTAGATTTAATCTTCATAATAAAGTATTATATAAAAATAACTCTAGCAACAACATTCAATAATATCCGCCATCAATCAACAATGTTACAAGCATCCACTTGTAATGCACAACACATTTTATTTATTATGTATGTATGCATGATTCGTGAGGCATAATTGATGTTGTAGTAATTTTCTCTAGTTATACCAGTCGGTTGATACAAGGTGTGTAATCTCCGGGTCGGCTCATAATTTCTTGTTTATTTAAAATTTCCCTGCGCTGCCGATGTAATCTCAACACGAGCGCGCCCCGCCTAACGTCGGTCGGCATTCTCGTTAATAGGGTTGCCACCTGCCGCGCTGTATTATTTTTTATCGATTGTCAAAAAAACATTCTCCCATTAATTTGAATATAAATTACATTAAGTCAAGAATTATGATCGGTTATTTGTACATTTTATGGTGCAGATCCATAAACTACAAATATGTATAGAATAATATGTCTAATTAATTACGTTTTTAATGACTTCGTAAACGTTGTTGATTCTACATATATATAGAGGTGTATAATGCAATTAATAACTCGATGGTCTATCAGAACATGTTTTCTTAAAGAAATTTAGGCAACAAATTGGGTTATGGCATGATTTTCACTACTGGGTGAACCTAGCAGCTCCAGTCACGTGATTTTAAGTTTTTTCCATTACTATTGAAATACTGCCAATTATTTTCAGTAATATATATTGAAATTACTATTTTTTGCATTATATTAGTTAATACTTATTATTTTAGGCAAAACATTGCTACCAAGTTTGTTTATTTATAAATTCCTTGATTGTAACTGAATGTAATAATGCTGCTAAGTTTATGTCGACTTAATTTATTCTTTGCGAGAACTTATTCCATACTTATGTATGTGAATGATATAATGTATATATTTTATAGCCAGAGTGGTTATAATATATGTATTAGTATAGTATACTATACTTCTAATATAATATACTAAACCTGGATAAAGAACAGATCTGTGATAAAAAAAATCGCATATATTTATTTAATGGTTGTCGAGTTATGAGTATACTTAGGGGGCTTAGAAAGAGAGACAGAGATTAAAAAAATGTACAGGTAGCTAATTCATATACCGATGAATAGCGAAGCCATTAGTTACAATTTGCTTTACCGTGCTTGAATTTTGTGACTTTAGTATTGAATTATTATCGTTATCGATGAAGTACAAGAAGGGTTGTAAACATCACTATGTTCCAAGATTCGATACCGCTGAGCGCCCGAGCTGTAATTGGGATGCTAATCAGATGCTGAACTGTCTCTGTCTCTTTCTTCCTAATATAATTTGGATATTCCGGCCTGTTCTCGTATCAGAAGGACTGCATCGGAGGCGGCCGGATCTTCAATCATCTGACAATAAGCGAGAAACGCGATGCCCTCGGGCGCGTGAGCTCCGTCTATATAATCACCGTAGTTCGCGCTGGCAGAATAATTTTCTTTTTAAACAACCTACCCACTGATTCAATGTAGTAGAATGATATCGAATATCAATAATTTATAGCGTAAAATAGTAATGTCTATGTGTATATCAATGCGCATATGTACATATTAAATAGTAATATGTATGTTATGTATATTATTTGTTACATCTTGTAGTCCATGGACTACAAGTGAAAATTACATTATGCTTAATAAGGTTACTTCACGTAATCTTTACTTCAAATAAGTTTTTCAGTACGTTATTATATTATAATGCGCTTAATATAATAGTAGGAAGAAATTCCCCTTTGTTTATAAAGGAAAATTGTTCTTTACTATAACAAATATTACAATAAATATTATATGTATATTATGTGTTTTTGGCGGTATCTTGGAATAACATGTAAGTGGTCTTTATATTTTATCCATAATTTTGTGATATTTGGCTCTATATTATGTAATGTTGGTGGTGCTTTACGTAATATAGTTTAGTTATGGTGCACAAGTGTAGTGGATTGGAAATAATACCACGGAGCATGGATTCTGACTTGCCATAAAACTCCCAGGAAAGTTCTAACAAGACGCCCACCATCTTAGTTCATTGAAGTTATATCAAGAAACTTGTAATATCGTTGCTCACTTGACAATGGCAGTAATAGTCTACTAGAAGACTGGTTGCCAAAAATAAAATAGAAGAAGAAGTATGTTCAATTACACATATATTTTAATAAAAATTCATTCAACAGAACCTCCACCTTTTTCGAAGTCGGTTAAGAAGCATTGAAGTTAAATTGGATGTAAATTAAATGGTAAAGAAACTACACTTGCTTTTGAATTTATAATTAGAAAAAAATAAAAATAAAATTGTAAAGCAGTGTTTACCCTGACCGGATCAGAAAGAAGCCGAGAGGCAAGGATGCCACGTATCTCGCGGCGTCATCGGCGCGGGCGCAGGTCTCTAAAGATTGTATCGGACGATCCTCATTATTGGAACACGGTTCGTATGTAACGAATACTGTAATAACCTATGAGAATAGATGCTTTCGTTATATAAAAACAAAAACGGTAAGTAAAGCAATTTGTTAAGTGAATGAAGAAAAAACAATTCTTACTTAGTCCGATAGATGAATTAAACTCGAATCTCTAAGTAACCAATTCCAACGTTTTTAAGTTTGTTTTTGATTAAACATGAAAAAACTTATGTGATGATTAAGCTAGTGACGATCTATAAAAATCCCTTTAAGCCTCAGTTAAAAGAGAGTAAACACACTGTCCAGGAGACGAATCCTCAGCATAATTACGACAAGGTCAAGAGTCGATTTGAAGCAGTTGTTTTGAATGAAGCCGCTTCTCTGCATCGGCCGTGCCTAGTTAGGGACTGATGGCTGGTCGTGATACAAGACACGACTTGATCCCGCCTCCTACATTCCATTCCTTGATGGTATCTCCACTATTGCTGCCCTGTTACTTCATATATATTATCGATTTCTATTTTCATGCTGATCTCATTTGTTGTGGGTGTTAGTTTCTTTTGATCCTACATGTTGTAATGTATAATATATTGTAGTCATAAAAAAATCGTTTTTATATCACGCCTCAATTGACTGTTATGAATTTGATTTATAGACATTATTGCAACCATTGTTTTAGTATTATTTATTATACGATATACAAGTTTTACGATAAGTATAGATTAGGTTTTTGATATATTAGGGACACGAAAATATGACCGAGTTAAGAGATGATTAAGTAGTGAGGCGGGTTTGATTACTCAAGCGAGAATGAACCGTTGCGTACAGACTAGAATTATATTAATGTTTTATATAATACTAGCTAAAGTTTGCGAATGCGGTACTTTGAACTACGGTATAAAATTTAATAACAATAGATTAACACCTGACGCTTCCTACTGACGAGTTATAATAAAATTAATAGTAAAAAACCTTGAAAAAATAGTTATATGTGAGCTCTCATACCGAACGGTAAAACTCCATTTCAGTTTAGCGATCTCAGACGTACAGCCATTTTTATATAGGTATATGGCAGGAAAGGTACAATATATTAAACATGTAAACTTCCACATTATTTCTTCTATACTAATATTATAAACAAGTAAAGTTTGTGAGTTTGTGACGTTATAGGGGCTAATATCAGGAACTACTGGTTCAATCAAAAAAAAATCTTTAGTGTTATATAGTTTATTTATCGCGGAAGGGTATAGATTATATATCATCATGGTAAGACGAATAGGAGCAGAGCACAGATAAAACAATTTCAAAATCGGGGTCTTTTTTCTTCTTGAGAGCTTCCGCTGCGTGTTAGCGTTAGCCCAAAATAACTATTACTACGCGAATGAAGTCGTGGGCAGGGGCTAGTTAGTTATAAATTCTGAACTTTATTGATTAAATTCTGTATAAATATTAGAATTAATATTGTAATTTAATTTACTGTCATTTTAACGAATATCAAACAGATGCGGTATGAAAATATACTTAAATTTATCATTTAATTAATAAACATATTATATATTTCGGACAAGAAATGTCTTTTTTGATTTAATTTTATACAACACGTTAGAGATAGCTCTTGACAAAAAAGGTTGAACGACCCATATAAACCAGTTTTATGATTTTTCATTTCCATATAACATATCCATCGTTAGGATTTTAATCAATTTCATTACAAAATTAATAACATAATGTTTTCCAAAAACAAAAAAAAGAAAGATTTCTTAAATATGATCGCCGACGTACATTACAATATACATACATTGATTCATTCTTCCACGCATACTACTTTTGTTGGTGCATATAACTCAGGAAGGTTAGAAGTTTGGCTTTAAGACGCATGCATGTGGGTGGGCGATTATTTCGGAAAGCACCTTGTTTGTTGGTTTTCGAAGATAGATAGCCGTGTAATTAAGGACGATTATCCGATCCGCCTGTTGCATCGCTCGAGGATATCCCCTGACAAGAATTTTAATTTTATAGATAATGACATGGGTCGTTAATGAGAACGTAGTTATGGTAATAAGCTGTGCCTACGACTCGGTCCGCGTGGAAGCTAATTTAAAAAAAAAACAGTGACAAATAAAATCATCGTAATGTAAAAGTCTATCTACTTTTCTCTCGTATTTAAATCGCATCACCAAATATGGTTTTATACAAAAATTGAGCCGTCGCAGGACGCCTGGCAGATGTGAAACATCGAGATTGTTTTGTATAAGCTATATAAAAAAGAACAGTCTACGATAGGAATCAGCTATGGCATAATGAATAGGAAAAGCATTACAAATTTATTCCATAAAATAATGACTGTTTATTTATTTTATTACATAAATATTCATTTTTATTAAATACAAAAATTCAATTAGGCCCAGCAGGCACGATGTGTGGCCGACAAAACAGTTTGAATCTTATGATGATACAGATAGAATTGCAAATATTTTTGAGTATTTTATTAATAGTACAAAGTTTGTGTTTTATGACGCCACGTCGCCAAAATCAAGTTTAGGGTACGTCTATAGATGTTTCAAATCAAAAAGTGTCACGGATTAAAGGCCACAAAGCCATCTATGTGCTTTTGATTCATTTACAGATTTTTTAAAAATATTTTCTACGTATTAAGTAATTTCATACACAAGGAGTTTTGTGTTGAAAACGAGACTCCAAATTAACTTTGCTTTAAGTTCAAGACATATAGGTACCAGTTTACTTCTTTATCGAAAATGATTTGTAGGGTGTGCACGCGATATATTTTTCACACGTCGTTGCTACGTATATAAGGTTCTGTAAGAGATAAGTAAAATATCTTACTCCGATTGTGGAGAATTGTAAACACTTTGTTGATTAAGCGCTTATTATTACGCGCTTTGTGTACTGTTATCAATCAATGTATCTCTAATAATCAGATAGGGTGGTAAGGGACACAGTGACCTTTATGGTTTGTGGCCGTTTCAGCTCTGGGGGTAAATTTCGCTCCCACACACCAGACTAGGCCCCCTCAACAACGGCTCAAGTCTAGGTCCGTTTCCTCGACGTGGAGCCCTTGAGTACGCTGCTCGTGCGATACAGTGACACTAAATCTTACATCACTGCAACAGCATTACACAGAGCACCTCCACACACGTGCACGTACACATGCTTACACATGAAAATGGAAGGGTTCTATTTTTTCCCTTATCGAACTAAAATAGTTTAGAAAAAATTATCCGATATAAAATACGTATAAGAGTTGATGAGGTATGTATGCTTGGTACACATATATGTTTCAATAACTCATATAAGTATGAATATGTAGCTTTGCTTAGGTTAGCTCAGATAAGTCGCAAATTGCATGAACTAGGCAACAGCCCAAGCAAAGGTGGGCCGTGCACCCTTAAGCTAGTTGTAAAAATAAAAACGGCCGATTGCATTAAGCGCTCGTCTTAGTAGTCCGGTGAAGCTGTTAAAGCTATGCTGGTCCATAGTCCATGCTAGTCCTTAGTCAGTTCGAGAAAAAAAGTCTTTTCCTGATTAGTTAATGCGTATTCAGCTGCCATGTCACGCTTGTCTACAGATTGTGAATATCCCAATGGTTGCCGGTGTAGAAAAATAGTTATGATTTCTTTATAATTACTATCAGGTAAATTACTGTCTCTTTGCCGTAGTACAATAAAAAGAAACCTTTATACTTAATTCACTCCGCCGCCACGCTTTGATAAAAATACATTGTAATGATAATTTGAAAATAAAAAAGATTTTTAAAATGTTTATGGTCACCGTACAGTTAGGATGCACATGCACCGTTCATTTAGCACCTCCTCCTACAAACGAGACTACATCCGCACCAGCTCTCTTGTCTTAAATTTTAAAAGCTTTCACAGTATATATTCACTTATAAAATGGTTTTGAAAACATTGAACATAATTTGAATGATATTGATTTTTTATGGACTTTTGTTTAATGATATCAAAGCCATATTGGTTATATATATTATTTTTATAATAAGCAAATGGGAGTATTTGGCGGGATCTTGGAATGCCATGTCTTTATATTTTATCCATAATCTTGTGTTATTTGGCTTTATATTGTGTAATGTTGGTGGTGCTTTACGTAATATAGTTTAGTTATTGTGCACAAGTGAAGTGGATCGGAAATAATACCACGGAGCATGGATTCTGATTTGCCACAAAAACTCCCAAGAGAGTTCTAACAAGATGGCCACCGTCTTGTTAGTTCATTGAAGTTATATCAATAAACTTGTAATATCGTTAATCACTTGACAATGGCAGTAATAGTCTAATAAATAAAAGACTGGTTGCCAAAAATAAAATAGAAGAAGAAGTCGTAGTCCTGTTAAGACCTTGCTGGGTCAATAGCGTAGTCACTTCGAAAAAAAAAAAAAAAATAGAAGAAGAAGAACAAGCAAATGTTTGGAAATGTCATTTTACAATTTTAGAATTTGTGTTTTACTTTTAAAAAAATTTGAGCTGTGTTGTCACTGTTATACGCTTTCTTTCTTTAAACACAAAACGCTTATTCCAAGAAAATGCAAGTATTCTTCAGAATAAGATTTGGTCCTTTTTTTCGAACAGAAATACGTAAAATCTTACGACGCTACGCGACGGTCGCCCAAATAAACGGGCTAGGGACCATTGTGTGGGTTCGAGAGGCAGGTAAAACTTTTTTGCTTGACTGTACGTCGGTATAAGCGAGGAAAAAAATACATAATTTATAGTTGCCGGCTGTTTTTGAGCAGTAGTTTCGGCAGTCTGAACAGTTACTTTAATAAGATAACTTTTTTATGCAAAATCTTGGTTAACAAGTGGGATATTTAAAATGGGTAAATATAAACGTTTTGTGTAAGCTTTTCCAAGTACAACAGATCAAAGTCGCTAAGTTTCTCCGAGTTTATTATCCAATACGAAATATATATACCTAAGAGTTGTTGAGGTATGCTTGGTACGCATATATATTCCAACCATTCATATATGTATGAATAGAGATGGCTTAGGTCAGCACAGATAGGTCGCGAATTGCACGTATCAGGTAATACCCCAAGCCGAAGTGCACCGTGCACCCTGGAGCTAGTTGTCAAATAAAATCGGCTGAGTGCCCTAAGAACTCGCCTTAGTAGTCCGGGGAAGCTGTTAAGATCTTGCTAGCTCAATAGCGTAGTTAGTTCGAAAAAAAGCCAAGTTTATCTGTACTCAAGAACCTTCAAAACTAGAAGTGTAAGTTGAAATTAGAGTTTTCTCACTGACGTGACTGAAGGATGAAATTTCGGTGAAGCTGTAAAGACCTCGCAAGGTCAACAGCGTTTTCATTACGAAAAAAAAATGTACATAAAGCAATAGTGGATTCTAAGCATACGTATGAATATACAGCGCAGTTTTTTTCTTGTATTCTCTAAATAAAGTTTACAATGATATAATAATTTTATTTAAACTTGTTCTTAATGTGGCAAAATACAATTTTAATACTTTTCTAGAGAATTTAACAAAATGGCTTCCGTTTAATAACAAAGACTGCACATGCAAGGACGGCGGGTCCTAAACAAACAATGATTTCCATTAATGTCCAACAGTCGGAAAGACAGGCACACACAACCATATATATTTATTGATTTATTGATCGTAAGGAGAAATCCCGACGGCTGTAATTTAAACACGCAACCCAAAAGCCAGCCGAATGTTTCGGTGATGCGTCGAACAGGAAAATGTTTGGACATGTTTATAGTTAAAATAAATCATTTTTATTTTACAACATTTTTATAGGTAGCTTCTATGTATTCGTTAAACAGTTTAGGTTATATTTAATTGATGGTATTTTGTGTATTTTAACGAATTATACCGGATGATATAACGCAGGTAATAAAACTACGGTAACTGGAATTGAAATACGGTATTTTTTTATTAGTTACAATAATTGATGAAGGTTAGAATATTTTAGTATGTTTATTTATGTTACAGGCAGTTAAACACACGTAAATATATAAAGATACATACATATATTATACTATTTGACACATAATTTTTATAGGTAGTAGAGCCACGCTGAAGCTATAGCTGGTTTCAGCATTAAGGGGTTGGCTCACCCGGGGCAGTACCACCTTCTCATAGAAAACCGATGTGAATTAACAGTGCTTGCATTGTTGCGTTTTGTTCAGTCAGTGAGAGCACGGAAAGACCATCTCCCCTCTCTCCCTTCCTTCTACTTCTTTCCTATCCACCTCACCCCAAAACACAGGCTGGCAACGCACTTGCGACTCCCCTAGTATTGCGAGTGTCTATGGATGGTGGTGATCACTTAACATCAGGTTACCCACCTCTTCGTTTCTCTCTTATGACATAAAAATAAGCATATTAAGACGTTTCAAAAAAGTTCTGTAACTACTAATAGATAAGTTGAGGAGTAATTAATTAATCAGCATTGTATGAGCATGTCATGAACATGAAAGAAAGCCATAACTAGAAGAACATTTCGTTTAAAGGTGGATCAAGAGCGAACAACGTATGATTGAACCAAAGAGGATGATATGTGTATAAAAATGTAAATACTGAAGTTACTGATAAAGGTAATTCAAAGAGGAAAGATGTTGTGTCGACACTCATTAGGAGGCATAAGCGTAAGAAGATGATGATTAATTTATTTAAATGCATTTATTCTGGACTTGTTATATGTGAAATGATACAACAGACATAATACAGATGTAGATTAGAATTATATTAAATTGTTCATATCAATTAAGCAATCATGTGCAGACATATATATATATATATATGGCTTATGTGTAAAAAAATTAACTTGAAGTTTTTGGCGGGATTTTAGTCTGTTATGTAGTGGATTTTATTGTTTATTCATAATTTTGTGTTATTTGACTCTATATTTTGTAAACTTGATGGTGTTTTACGTAATATAGTTAGTTTATTGTGCATAAGTGAAGTGAATGAAAAATAATACCACGAAGCATGAAATTCTGAGATGCTACAAAAACTTCCTGGAAGGTTCTAACAAGGTATCCACCATCTTGTTAGAATATTGAAATAATCGCACGACGCTTGTAATATTATTAACTACACGACAATGGCAGTAATAAACTGAAAGATTGGTTGCCAAAAATAAAGTTAAAAAAATGAAATAAATTTATGGTCATTCGTTAAAATGAAATACGTATATTTTTAGTCTCCCTAGTTTTATTGTTCTAACTTTACTCGCTAAACAGATGCACGCTTACTCGACGGGTTACCTGCGTCCTGCATCCACCCACTATCTATCCTTTTACCGACATCGCTGTCCTTTTCAATCTTAAACATATTTCTCCGAGTACTAAAAGGACAAATGATTTAAGTTCTACAAATTATTTTATTAATGTCAGTTGTAAGCCATTACGATGCGAGATATCGCTTTTGGTAACGACTATTTTTTTCTAACGTTTCTCTAATGAATACATGTTTTATATTCATACGTCGAGGTCGGGATGCTTAAAATCTTGCTGTAATTGAGATTTGAATATACGATTTTTTTTTCTCGAATTGACCACGCTATTGGCCTTATTTAGGGCCTTCACAGCTTCACCGGATTACTAAGGCGAGCGCTTAAGGCACTCAGCCGATTTTGTTTTGGTAACATGTTCAAGGGCGCACGGCGCACCTCGGCTTGAACTGTTACCGAGGAAAATACCCGATCTGACCTAGCTAAACTATACATGTATCCATTTTTGGATCATACAATTAAAAATTGCATGATACAAAAACACAACATGTATAATAATGTTTGAAATAGAAACGTCTTTAGTTTTGTTATGTTTTGTCATTCAATGAAACAAAAAATCCCGACATTAAAAAGAGACAAACATGTACATTCATAGGATTTAACGTCAGAAAGGGTGAGAAAGAATATATTATCCGTTATTTGAATACTTTATTATTTTTAAGGTTTCAACTCTACCACCTGTAAACTGCATATTTTTTTGATGTTAAACATCTTATAATATGAGGCTTTGAAATTCCGATCGGCAACGTTTTTGTGTGACGATAAGTTGGAGGGGTAAACACGGTGTCGTGTAGAGTGTTGAAAACACCGATTCTCGTCCGATCACCGAAGTTAAGCAACTTCGGGCGCGGTCAGTCCTTGAATGGGTGACCGTCTTGAAACACTGTCGTTGGCTTTTTGTTGTGTTTTTAATTAAAAAGTTTCTCTGTACATACAAAACTTTCACTTCTATCGTGTCTTTACGACACACCTTGTTTTTATAGAACATACCATTTTGCTTGGTCTTTGATTCTGTTGTTTTCGAAATTAAGCAACTCGTACACTATCATTTTACAATACATTAATAAAAATACAAAACAGATTCTACGATTTATAACATGGTTTAATAATTAACTATGTATTAAACTGGCAAAAAGTTTATTACAAGTTCCATTACAGTTTAGATTCCTAACACAATATCACTGTGTCGCCCTGACGCAAGAAACCAGACGGCATTTTATCGTGCAACCATCGAGCCAGTGCATCTTCAATGTTTAAAAACATTTCATCTCACATGCACAGATGAACAAACACGACAACCTGTTTATTTACATCGTGCAAGATAACACACGATTGTATGTAAACTCGACCAGAGTAAATTGCCCATAAACTTTCATGAAACGAGCTGATTGCATAGACAACCTTCGAGTGTGCCTTTAATACCATTGGGATTTCACAGCAATTTATTTACGCGCCCAATTTACACGATTGGATTTTTATCTCACTTGTTAATTCGCGTCGCACCCGAGAGACACGAATGAACCGTTGAAAATAGCTTTGAAAGTGATACTTGCGTTTTTATTTTTATTGTAATAATTAAAGGATATTTTTATTTATATATATATATATATAAATGTTATATATATGTATAGTATACTATATATATACACACATATATATATATATATATATACATATATATATATATATATATATACACACATATATATATATGAAAAAAAAATGTTAGGAAAAATATATACATTTCAATCATTTTTAGAGTTGTCTGTGTGTCTGTCTGTCTGTATGTCGGTTTGTTTCAACACGTATCACCAATAAAGTTCGGCGTTCTCGAGAAAACCGTACCAAGAAAACCATAAAACATATCCCAGAGTAACATTTAACTCTGTGTTTCAATACAATCGGTTCACTCTATCAAAAATGATTGTAATTTTAAAGACGACGTGAGAGCGACGAAAGAAACGCAGATAAGTAAATAAACTTAATACATTCCGATGATTTAATTAAAGACTGTTCTTTGCATTAAATTCCAAGTCGTGTGCACTTCTAGCACTGAATAAAAATGTTTACTAAATTCGACGCGAACGAAGTCTCGAATATATATGTAATTATTTTGTTGTCAAGCTAAAGTGAAACACTAAACAATTTTCAATATAATACGGTATTTGTACACGCGATATTTCTTTTTTGTTGGTAAAACAATTGATCACGAATTTCTCTCAATTATTCCAAAACTTGTTTTGTTTCTTATCAATTGGGATTATTACAGTACGTTGCAATTTTTCACCTTTTTTTAAGCTCGTAACAAATTGACAGGCGTTCATTGCAGTAATTTACTGTTGAGCAATTTAACAATTTTCACTGGTGCCATTATACCGGTGTAAAATCTATATTATTAAATATATTGAATTGTCTGTTCAGACTAAGCTCTGAGACAGTTACCGTGTTCAATTTTTCAGCCGAGTAGCATAATTTTTTGAGCATTACCGATACAGACCATTATATTTTTCAGTACCCTACTGCGTAATGCGTAATGGTATTGACTTTTTTTTCTCGAATTGACTACGCTATTGACCTAGCAAAGTCTTAACAGGTTCACCGGACTACTAAGACGAGCGCTTAAGGCACTCAGCCGATTTTATTTTTAGCAACTAGCTCAAGGGTGCACGGTACACCTCGGCTTGGCTGTTGCCTGTTACATGTTATTCGCGACCTATCTTAGTTAACCTAGCTAACTAACTATTCATATATATATGAGTTGTTGAAACATATATAACCAAGCATACGTATCTCAGCAACTCTTATATATATTTCTTATCGGGAAATTTCTAAAGTTTGTTTCAGTTCGATAAGGGGAAAAAATAAAACCCTTCCACTTTTATGTGTAAGCGTGTAAGTATGCACGTGTGTGAGGGTGATCGTGTAGTATTGTAGCAGTGATGTAAATTTTTGTGTCACTGTATCACGCAACAAAGCACTCAAGGGCTCCACGCCGAGGGATCGGACCTAGGCTTGAGCCGCTGCCGAGGGGGCCTAATCTGGTGTGCGGGAGTGAAGTTCATCCTCAGACCAGGCAGAAAGCTAAATTATTGGCGAGTAACATGTCATTTTCAAAATCTTCATTAACGCGAAAGGAACCGCAAGTAAGGGCTAGTATATAATATATTCGTGCGTCGAATGTATGAAATTTGATTTCTATAACGAATTGTGATGCGCGAATCTTCTTCGCTACCCGTGCCTTTTACGAGCTAAACTCGTATTAATTCATTATGGGTCCGTGTGGAACGGCCAAGGAAGAATTATAATGATTAAACCCCTGTACGTAAGCTGCCGATATCTATTAACTCCCATTTAAGGCTTATTTATTACTACATTTCCTTTCACCCATAAATTGCACGTTAATAACTTTCTTTGAAAAGTTTATAGTACTTATTATTTCTTAGTACTTCACCCGGCGATAGAATAATTATTAGGGGGAGATGGGGTACATTGATACATGGGGCACATAGATACAGTCAATATAAATCGAAAACAAAACACGTTAGAGAAGCCGTCCGCCACACATAGAAAGGTAATCATACACCCTACACGCACATTAGAGCGGAGCAATATTCATTCGACGATTAACGCTTGGCACATGTAAACTTGTTTCTGAGGTTCGCAACAAATTTTTCGTAGTCTTCTTTCGGATGTAATTCTACTAATATATTTAGTGTTACCTGTGATATATTGAGATAATTAGTAAGTACATACCCGTCATTACCTTATGTAAATTTAATTTTTTTTTATTATTAATTGCTATAATTTTTACAAAATACTTATTTCGATTGTAGTAGACAGGGGCACATTGATGTAAGCACTGTCGGGGCACTTTGATACGTATCAATGTGCCCCAATATTACTTTAAGAAAACCTTTTTTTTTCGAAATGAAAATGCTGTTAACATGGAAAGGTCTTCACAACTTCACCGAAGTATAAAATTAAGAAAACCCGAGAACACAAGTGTTGCCCGAACATTTACCGCCCCACCTGCAGTAAATGATCTTCAGTTAACGTAAGAAAGAAGCAACCTTATAAGTATTTTGTTGGAAAAATAGTGTCAAGATACTCTGATAACCAGAACGACTTTCTAGTCTCTTTTGTAAAGCTTAAACCAACTGGAACTTTTGTGTTGCCTGATATAAAAGACGAAGCTTTGGTTAATATTTCTGATATTGTGTTGAAGTTACCAAATCCTTTTTTTTTCGATCTGACTACCCTATTGACCCAGCAAGGTCTTAACAGATTCACCGGACTACTAAACAAATCCTATAGTAAAGAAAGGCACTAGTAGAACAGCTTGTCTATTCAAATTCAAGATAAATGTGTTAAGTGATGTTTGATTAAGTCAATAAAATAATTATTTTATTTTATCGTTTAAGCATAAAACCAATTATGACTGATTAGACCAAATAAAGAATGATTATACAATATGTTATTGTTTAAGTATATTTCATTGCACAGTTTATTGTTTGGGTATACTTGTTCCATTTTTATATAAAAAGCGTAAAAACATTTATTTCCCTTAGTACTAGATTAAATTTATGTACACATAATTTAGCACAAAGTGAAAAATAAGTATTTAATAAATAAATATCACAAAAATCAATAAAACTTGTTTAATTTGTAGAAATGTTTCTATGAATCAAACTGCCCCAGTATATGTATTAATGTACCCCACGCCTGGGGTCCATTGATACAAATTTCATTTTTTAGTAAATAGGCTCTAATATTTTTTATGATAAAACCTAACGGTTATTTAGACTTTAAAAAGTTAGCTAAATATATATTGTATAGATTATAAATATTAAATTGGATGTTACTGTCAATAGGTCGCTTTTTAT
This sequence comes from Antheraea mylitta, assembly GCA_014332785.1. NCBI lineage: Eukaryota > Metazoa > Arthropoda > Insecta > Lepidoptera > Saturniidae > Antheraea > Antheraea mylitta. Next base: position 657,282 of record JACEII010000004.1, read on the forward strand.
TGGGTCTGAGTAAAAATCGTATCAAGGGTCCCCAACTCCCCCTAAGTAGTCCGGGCTTTGACTTGTTACAAACGAGTTTACCTTCGGTGGTTAATTACTGAACGTCATTAAAAATAATTTATTTTCATTATTTGTGACGAAGTTGCTAATTAAAGTGTCCAGCTTTACTGTAAAATGAGAAAGATACGGTAATGTATCTTATGGTAAGCTAAATACAATTGAATAAGAGTCCGTCGAGATGTCTATAATCTATTTTTTTTTATATCATAAGAGGCAAACGAACAGGTAGGTCACCTGATGTTAATCGTCATCATGTTGATCACCATCGTCCATAGACACTTGCTACACCAGGCGAGTCGCAAGTACGTTGACAGCCTGCGTTGGATGATGGGGGGAGGAAGGGAAGAGGAGAGGGGGAAGGTGAAGAGAGGTGGGCCACCGGCGTACGCACTGACCGAACGAAACGCAATAATACAAGCACTGTTACTTCACGTCGTTTTCTGTGAGAGGGTGGTATTACCCCAGGCGAGCCGACCCATTCATACTGAAGGCAGTAATAGCTTCAGTGAGGCTCTACCTTCTGGATATACACTGAACTAACAGTCGTCCATGACTTTATAGGCATTTGTATATTTACAAAGTATTATATAAGATATTTATTTAATTAAAAAAAAACTATGAATAACGTCTTCCTTAGTTTCTAACTGAATCATTAAGTACCAATATTCATATATCTAAGTTCAAAAATGGCGGATTTTCATCCTCTTTATCATCATTAGCAATTTTTTTGGTTGAATTTCTAAGTCTTTCTTTAGGCTCACACACAGTGTAAATCTTTTACATTCCTATCTGCATGCACATTTTCAGGGTCCTAGCCCCAATAGTAACCTAAAGGTTGTACATTGATATATCTACCAGTGGGTTATTTTTTTATATGTATATAACAGATGATTCCGAAACATGACAAATTAAAAGTATAATAATAACCAGTGTTGTATATTACTGCGTTTAATTAGCTTAAGGTTTATTTTAATTTAATTTGGGAAATCAATCTATACTAATATTATAAAGAGGTAAAGTTTGTGAGTTTGTGATGTTGTGACGTTGTAGGGGGTAATCTCAGAAACTACTGGTCCGATTTGAATAATTCTTTCAGTGTTATATAGCACATTCATCGAGAATGATTATAGGCTATATACCATCACGCTAAGATCATTAGGAGCGGAGCACATATGAAAAATGTTTCAAAATCGGGATGTTTTTTTCCTTTTGAGAACTGCTGCGTGTTAGTGTTGGTGTAAGTGTATCTATTCCACGCGAACGAAGTCGCGGGCAGAGGCTAGTCTTTTAATAGATTATTATTGCCACTGTCCAGTAGGATACAAGTTTCTTGCCATCAAATCAATGAATTAACAACACGGTGGTCATCTTGTTAGAACTTTCCAGGGAGTTATTGTGGCAAGTCAGAATCCATGCTCCGTGGTCTTATTCTTATTTCTCACCCACATAACTTGTACACAATAACCAAACTATATTACGTTAAACAACAAATAACATAAATTGTGAATAAAATCCACTATATGACCTTCCAAGGCCCCGTCAAAAACTTCCATGTTGAATCTTTGGATGCAATTAATTAATACTCCTCAACTCTATACTTATAGATACGTGACATTTTTATTTAAGTCTTCAAAAAAAAATTTAGCACAGCTTATTAATTACCTTATTATATTGTTACATATTAATATAAAACGAGTTTATTCGAATTAATTACAGTGTGTAACACGTTTAAACCGTAACGACATGGGCCGATTTTAACATGCCGATGTCAGCGTTTTTTATCTGTGTGTATTATGACAGCTGTCAAAACCGGATTATTAGATATGACATTGTATTATTATAGATAGATTTTCGAATGAAATCATTATCGTATACATATGTCTTGTTATGTTACGTACTACCGGACTTTTAACAATTTCATGCTTAGGGACATAAATCTTTTGTAGCCAGCATTTTAATTTTTTAAATTTATATATTAGCTTTTTTAACAACTTTTTGCGCGTTGACTTATCTCTCGGGAAAAGAACATTTTTTCGGGATTTTAGACTATGCCCCTTTTCTGGAGCCCTGGACAACGTATATGCAAAATTTCGGATTTACAACATTAGTAGCTATGTTAGTCGATAAAAGATTTAATACAAGAGCTAAGAGAACTGACATAAGATGTCATTGACCTTGATGTGTATTTCAAATTAATGGAAAACCCGGATTGTTCTTTTATGACGTAAATTTTGTGCATGTTAATTAAATAATAATTAACGAGATGTTGTTGAATAGGTAAGTGTTAATGTTATCCAAAGATTACTAACGCTTGTTAACATAAAACAGAACGTGTTAACCTCCGTAACTATAGTTAACTAAAACGACGGACGGATGATAAAACGTAATTATGATAATAATCAAAACACTACGCCCGGACCGGGAGTGAGGCGAGGCGGTCACTTTGTGGTCTATTTTGCATCGTCGATCAAGCGGTACCATCAAAGCCGTAATCACGGCCCAATACCATGTGCCGGTGAAACCATCTAACCACCAGTAAGGAGAGCGCTAAAATAACGCACGATAAACATTCCATAAATAAATTCAGGCTTCTCTTTTACAAACTCATTGCCATAATTCAAAGATATTTACTGCCTTAATTTTTTTTTTTTTTACTAATGATGAAGATGACCCGAACATTTAAATTTAAATAAGATTAAATTTATATTTATAGAAAAACTTGTTTTAACTATATGTGTAACTGGTTTGTCGAAAACGACTCTAGAATTTGGTTAAAATTTTGTGTTGCAACAGTGTTTTACTTGCCAAGTTTATCTAGGCTATTATATATTCACTTAATAGCTCTATTTATGGACAAATATTTATGAACGCGTCTTTGATAAGTAACATAAAATAAATTTGCCTATATGACTAATACTTTGCATATATTTGAAGCGATTTTACTATGCTATATTTTCCACAATGATTTAGCTTATCAGAACCTATTAGTATTTACTTATTACGTATAATATAAAGCGGTTAAAGATTACTAGGTTGCACATAGACGGTAATATTTGGAACTACTGATTCTGTTATTAGAAATATTTCAAAATTAAAATTTTGTTCATGCTGATTATTATAACTTGTTTTGTAGTACATAAATCATGTGCTATCCAATATTTTGTATATATTCTTCACGAAGCGACTATCAATGGGAATCTAGTGTAAAATATGTATATAATATTTAGCTTATACTTTATAAGTTTCACCAAAGAATGCATTAAGATATATTTCAGATCAAATGTGATCGTTAATTTAATATTATACGGTCCATTTACATATAAGCTTAGATTATACTAATACTGAGCTTAAAAATACTTTTGGAAAACTATGGTTCTTAGACAATAATATTACTTGCAACATTTTATCTCTCCAATTCTTTAATCCAGTATTATTTTTCATGTATTGAGTAACGAGCAATGGTGTTACATAGTCGGACATGATGAACGGCGCATTGGATGCGAAAGGTGGGCGTCGAAGTATAGTTTATTTAACTCTTTTTACAATGTTGGTAACTACCAACATTATCACATCATGATTTAAAAATGAGTTGTAAAGATATTTATTAGGTCTAACATTGCTGTTATACCAAAAAAGTTTAAGTTGTTAAATTTTTTCAAAAATGTTTCGGGAATGTTTAATGACACTAAAAAGTTCAACAAGGAAAGACGGCCTATGAATTTTTAGGTTATACCCGTTAACCTAAAATATATAGTCTTGTATCTCATGTTATTGTAAAAAAATAATAAATTTATATTAGAAAGAATACAGACATTTCAGTAAATTTATGAGCATGGTATTTTTTGAAGTAAAAGTGACTTTAAAATATATATACAACGTTTTTCTGCCAGAAAATCGTCTAGTAACATTTTAAAAACTGCTTTTATTTAATAGCTTTTATTATTTAGCTCACAAGATTGTATCTTCTATATAACTTTTGACGTTTCAAATCTTTTGGCCCCTATTTACCGAACAAACGAATTTTAACGATGTCTTTAATCGGATCTAGTAGAACCTTGAGTATTTATTACCTAACAACGGAGCGGTTTATTGTGTTCTATTTCTTAGTGTTACTGATGATGTACCAGAATTTTAAAGAGCAGTTTTACAGAAGTTTCCTTTTTAAATAATTATGCTAATTGAGTTTTGTTAATCATATAATTGTGTGGAGAATATTTATTTTATGTATGTTTAATTTTTAATCTTTTGTTTCATTACAATTTTGTTAGGTTTAACCTTTACGGTTGTGGAACATACTTTGTATATATCAAAAAGTTGATTCTTTGGAAATATATTAAAACAAAAACGATTCGAATTCTCATAAGTACTTTAAAAAAAGGTGTCACTGTACAAACTGATGATCGAAATTGCACAGAAAAGTTGTCAATCATATTTGAAGTTATGTGCTAGCGTTATGTTTGGAAAGTAACGCTATTTTATTAAGGTAATAGTATAGTTAATAAATCGTACGTTTTTTTTTATTATAGTGCTTAAACATCACGTCAAGTTTACCACAGACAGACAGGTGGTAGAACTGGATGATATAATGATTTGATGAATTCTGAAATTTTAATCGTCCGCATTAAATTTTGCTAATTTTTAAGTACTATTTAAAAGTCAGAGTAACTGTGGCGTTCATGTTATAAGATTTGTAACTTAATTTCTGTAATCTTAATAGAAAATATCGTGCAATTTATTTCTCAAACCAAAGAAATATTTTAATAACAGAAACTGGCGTAAAATACACCTAAAGAAAAATTTTGTATTATCTTAATTTATTGAGTTACGTACGACTGTTTACAAAAATGCGTTGATGTCTTTTTCAAAGAATATGCGATGTGACAATCAAGCTTTACACATTCGTTTACCATTTTCATAGTTCTTACATATAGTGTTTAGTCCGGTGGCGGATTTGCAGTCTTGGCCCCCCTAGGCCATGTAGTCGGTACCAGCCACCCTTTTCTCAGCACCCATCATATTGAGTACATAATGTATTTACTTTTTTGCCAACTTTTTTTTAAGGATTTTTGTTATACAATACGGTGCAGTGCGGTCCACCATAATGTGCACGAGCCTTTAGAATATTTACGTACTTTGAGTTATTTCTTGTTATCATCAGTGAATTTTTTGTCACTATTGGCCTCCTATAATATCTGGCCGCCTTAGGCCCGGGCCTTCTGGGCCTTAGGGCAAATCCGCCAATGAGTTTAATATCGTCGTACAAGTTTTCTTTTAACATCTTTAAGACTATAAATAATATTCACATTCGTAGTATTATAAGCAGTAATACAATATGGCACTCCACTTAAAGTAAGCAAATAAGCAGTTCTTGTACATAATGCGTGTAACAAATGCATGTAATTTACATGAAACATATGACCCTAAAATTATATGTAGGTATACTTTACGTCCACAATATTACATGCAATATAGGTATACAGTTACTAGCTGTCGTGCGTTCTTTAATTCTAAGATAATAAATCAGTATTATATTAAATTATCTATATAATAAATTTAATCCTGCTATAAAAATGATAGCTGTAATAATTATTCTTTTTTATCTTAGGACACTATCAAATAAAATGCGCTTGTAACATTCTTTATAGCCACGATTAGTTGTTCGCGGCGAAATCTAATTTAAATAAATTTCAAGAAGGCATTTACAAGAAAACCCTTTCGGGTTGCGACACCTACATACCAATTTACACCCTCCCGTTTGACCAGAAGGCTTACATCGGAAAAACAACAAAAACCTGCACCTCGAGTCATTCTCGTTAGTGAGATGGGTAGCGTCAACACGTACCTAACATGTAACAATGTTTATTCATCGAAAATCACGTCTTAACCAAACAAAAATAGATTGCATAATTCAAAAGGCAATTATGGCGTTTACGACGTTTTGACTACCGATGGTTCCTCTTGTTAGTACATTTATTGTTACCATATGACGTTCCATCCTCTTTTTACTTATGGATTTATAGTTACAGAGCTTGTGCGCTCTCTTTCTAATCGTTACGGCAAGGTCGCCGCGTCGCATCGGCCGACTCGTTAAAAGCTCTTAACGAGAAGCGAAGAAAAGCACATGCGATTCTATGATTCTCAAAGTTTCAAAGTATTAACTTAAACGCGTATATATTTAGTGCTATTTATTTAATTAATTTATACATTTATGACATGACATGACATTTACAAAAATAATAGGTAATGTGATACCTTAGTGAAAGAGAAGTATTATATTTTATTTTCTGTCTTCTCAGATAACTAGGTCGTTACAATAGTGAGAAGCAACTAGATGTTACTTATATCAAATGAATTTGAATATCTCTCATGATAGTTTAGGAACACTGGGTTGCTTGTTTTGAAGTATGCTTTGCGCTTATCTCTTTCGCACCTGAATACTGCGTATTATTCTGTTTCAATATGTAGGAACTCTATTTGCATGTTTACGTGCTAGTAACCTTTTTACTGCGACTCTCTCACTTCGTATTATAAAATTTATATTACGAAATGTCAAATGAACGGTCTTCTGTTTTTGCGTGGTCATGAGCTAGGAATCTGTCATTGCTAATATATTATTGTAAGTGTATAATTATTAAATGTTTTCCTAAACTGGTGACCCCGAACTGGGACACGAAAAGATGTCGACCAACGAAAAAAATGATTTATTAAAATACACTTCGCAAAACTCGGAAGAAACTGCACCTGAATTATTCAAAGTAAGTATAAAACTTCCTCCGTTTTGGCCAGAAGAACCCAAAATATGGTTCGCTCAAGTCGAAGCACAGTTCTCCGTTTCTGGCATATCTAGCGATACTACTAAATTTAACTACGTGATTGGTCAATTGGATCATCTGTACGCTCGAGAAATTAAAGACGTAATTACAAACCCACCCAAGTCCAATCAGTACGAAAAATTGAAAACGGAACTAATCCGTAGAGTAAGTGATTCTCAGGAAAGGAAAACTAGGCAATTGCTTGTTCACGAAGAAGTTGGAAACCGTAAGCCATCTCAATTTCTGAGACATTTACAAGGTCTAGCAAGGCCTGGAATACCACATAATTTTTTGAGAACTATCTGGATTGATAGACTTCCTCACAATGTACAGGTAGTACTCGCAGCTCAACCCACTGCTTCGTTAGAAACTTTAGCAGACCTTGCAGATCGTATCCTAGATATTACTTCAGCGGAGCACCATGTAGCCTCAACTGGTCAAGAAAACAGATTGGATGATATTTTAAAAGAAGTAGCTGCATTGCGTGACCAAGTACAACAACTAACATTGCAGCAGTCCCGAAGTGCGCGTTCTCGTACAAGAAATGTATCTCGATCCCGGTCTTCACCAACTCGACTGAACTCTAGTTACCGAAGATATCCAGTTTGCTGGTACCATATGAAATTTGGTAAAAAAGCCACACGTTGTTCAAAGCCTTGTGATTATCAGATGGAAAACTACAAGGGCAATCAATAATGGCGGCCAATGATTGCCCAAGTACTACAGGTCGCCTATTCATCACCGATCGCACATCAAAAATTCATTTTTTAGTGGACACTGGTAGCGATCTTTGTGTTTATCCTCGGTTTTTAGTAAAAGAGAAACTTAACAAAACAGACTACCAACTTCGAGCAGCTAACGGTTCTATAATCAACACTTACGGTCACATTAATCTTAAATTAGACTTTGGACTTCGTAGAAGTTTTACCTGGCGTTTTATTGTGGCAGACGTTACCAAAGCTATTATTGGTGTTGATTTTTTAGCATACTATCAACTAGTAGTAGATTGTCGTAATAAGAGATTGTTAGATAGCATTACAAGATTATCATCTGTTGCTTCATTAGTTTATGACTCTGCAAACATACATTCTATTAAAATACCTTTAGACAACACGATTTATCACAAAATTTTATTAGAGTTTCCTGAAATCACTCGACCACCCGGTGTAAATCGTACGACCACACACTCTACAGTACATCACATACGTACAACACCTGGCCCTCCAATATGTAGTGCACCACGTCGTCTTGCTCCAGATAAGTTAAAAATAGCTAAACAAGAGTTTGAAGAGATGTTAACAAGCGGAACAGCGCGACCATCCGAAAGTGCGTGGTCATCACCACTGCACCTAGCCCCTAAAAAAGATAATGGGTGGCGCCCATGCGGTGACTATCGGATGCTTAACGCTAGAACCATCCCAGACAGGTATCCTATTAAACACATTCATGATTGCACACATAACATAAAGGGCTGTAAGATATTCAGCACTATAGATTTAGTTAAGGCTTACAACCAAATACCTGTTTGTGAAACAGATATTCCAAAAACGGCAATTACAACTCCTTTTGGGCTATTTGAATTTCCATATATGACCTTCGGTCTTCGGAATGCTGGGCAAACTTTTCAAAGATTTGTTGATGAAGTTACTAGGGGTTTAGATTTCTGTTATACATATCTCGACGATTTTTTGATTTTTTCAAAAAATGAAGCCTTACATAAAAAGCATCTACGAGAAATTTTTTCCAGGTTGCAACGTTATGGATTAGTGATCAATGTCTCAAAGTGTGTATTCGGAGCCAACGAGGTAACATTCTTAGGTTACCAGATATCAGCAAGTGGTACGAAACCTCTTGATGCTAAAGTTAAAGCTATAAAAGATTTTCCTCTTCCTACCAATATTAAACAGTTGCGTAGATTTATGGGAATGTTAAACTTTTATCGACGTTTTATACCACACGCCGCACGAATACAAGCACCACTAAATGCCTTATTAGCGGGTAATGTCAAAAATTCACAATCAATCACTCTGAATGGAGACACACTTGAAGCGTTCAATGAAAGTAAAGAGAGCTTATGCAATGCAACGTTACTAGCTCACCCAGATTGTGAAGCTAACCTTGCATTAGTAACCGATGCCTCGGATTCAGCAATTGGTGCCGTTTTACAGCAATTTAAAAATAACAAGTGGCAACCTTTAGCCTTCTTTTCGCATAGATTAACTCCAGCACAACAGAAATATTCGCCATATGATCGCGAACTTCTTGCAATTTATGAAGCCATTAAATACTTTCGACACATGCTTGAGGCCAGACACTTTGTAATATACACAGATCATAAACCAATTAGCTTCGCTTTTCATGAAAAAAAGCGGAATTGTTCACCCAGGCAATACAGACATCTGGATTTTATTTCCCAATTCACGACCGATATCAGGCATATATCTGGAAAAAATAACATAGTTGCTGACACCTTATCACGAATAGATGAACTTGAAGTACCAATTAAAATGGAAGACTTAGCTGAATCTCAGTATTCCGACCAAGAATTACAAAATATACTTAAAGAAGGTTCGTCACTTCGTTTACATAAATTCAAGCTACCAGGATGTCATAGATTTTTGTACTGCGATATCAGTACACCTACATCCAGACCCTTTATAACAAAGGAATGGCGAAAAAAAGTATTTAACGTTTTACATTCACTTAGTCACCCAGGTGCCAACGCAACAGTGAAATTAATTTCACAACGGTTCGTTTGGCCAGGTATACGAAGAGATTGTAGGGAATGGGCCAGGACATGTCTTCAATGTCAACGCACTAAAGTAAGTCGACACGTATCGGCACCATTGGACACATTTGATTTGCCTCGTGCTAGATTTCAACAAATTCATATTGATATGATCGGACCTCTACCAGTATCGCAAGGTTATCGATACTGTTTAACAGCCATCGATCGCTTTTCTCGATGGCCAGAAGTCATACCCATTATGGATGTTACAGCCGAGACAGTGGCAAAAGCGCTTTTTTCAGGTTGGATTGCCAGATTTGGTAGTCCAGTTGATATAATCACGGACAGAGGCCGACAATTTGAATCTGCCTTGTTTCAGCAATTATCAAAAATATGCGCATTTAATCACAAACGAACAACTGCATATCACCCAAAGTGCAATGGTATGGTGGAAAGATTTCATCGTCAATTAAAAGCTTCAATTATGTGCCACGCATCGAATCACTGGACAGAATACTTACCTTTCGTACTGCTAGGCATAAGAAGCGCCTATAAAGTTGACCTACAAACATCACCCGCCGAAATTGTATATGGCGAACCTCTAAGACTACCTGGAGAATTTTTTGAACATTCGTCAAGCGGAACTACTGATATGGCTGACTTTTCCGCCCGTATGCGTCATTTTGCAAAAAATTTGAGACCCATTCCTGCGTCACGTCATAGTAAAGAAAAAGTATTTATATTCAAAGATTTAAAAACATGCGACCACGTTTTTATCCGGGATGATACAGTACGTGGCTCCCTTCAGCCAGCTTACACAGGCCCTTACAGGGTGCTAGAGAGAGGACCGAAGGTATACAAAATTAATATCAAAAATAAAATGGTATCAGTATCTATTGACAGGTTAAAGCCGGCTTACATACTGACACAAGAAACAGAGTTAGATAACTATACACCATCATTAACTAAAACATCATCAGTGCAGGGTGACAAAAATCAAACTCAAAATCGGACACGGTGTAATAAACGTGTTCGATTCGCAGATTCACACCATCTTTGTCCTGCACTTGGGGGGGAGTGATGTAGGAACTCTATTTGCATGTTTACGTGCTAGTAACCTTTTTACTGCGACTCTCTCACTTCGTATTATAAAATTTATATTACGAAATGTCAAATGAACGGTCTTCTGTTTTTGCGTGGTCATGAGCTAGGAATCTGTCATTGCTAATATATTATTGTAAGTGTATAATTATTAAATGTTTTCCTAAAAATACATCCTGTCTCGCTCGAATATGGGAACCATACTGTCAGAAGATGCAGGATAAATTTAGCTTTATGAACAATATATTGGTGTAATTCTTAAAATAAGTTATCTATAATTTCAATATATTACGTCAAAGTGCTTGAGGTAGAATGACAGTGTAATGTTAGATTAACATATAGTCAAATACATTATATTCAATTGTCAATCGTGTTATATAGTAGTCGTTATGATTTACTTGTGAATCTCCAAAATTCTGTAATTTATTTATTTCGTCCAAATCAATTATACTCAGGAAATTATTATAATTGATTACGAAACGTATTTCGCCGTCAAATAGAAATACAATAAATCACAACAATAAAGTAAGAACTGTCAACTTTCGTAGTCCGGTGAAGCTGTTAAGACCTTGCTAGGTCAATAGCGTAGACATTTCGAAAAAAAAAAACTGTCAACTTAAACAGTGTTAGAGGATATTTACTTTTTAGTGTTGTCTATCTGTAAACAATGGTAAGATATTCTTTTGTAATCAAACTTTTTTAAAACAAGTATTCAACACGTATCTAACATTTTTTGTAATAACACGGTTAAGGTATTTTTCTACTTAAATAACGCGTTGTGTCATTGTATTTAACAATCGTGTGAATTGACGTCGTAATGATACTTTCTACTATATTAATGTAAGACAAAAACAACAATTTTATTCTCATTTTGTATAGAGTTCGTCGTCATTTTTATAATTATGTAACGCCTGCTTACATTTGAACACTTATATCCCAGAACCGTATCTGGAATTATGGTTATAGTGGGTTACTTGTTTATTACAGCGGAGGCAATGCTCTCGCGCGTTCGCGCTCTGAACCAAACAAAAAGATGTTTTTCTGTGGAAAACTGTTCGCTTGATCGCGTCGTTATCGTCCATCGATTTATATTCCACAGCTGTCGTATTTGCCTCCGTTTAGAACGATTTTATAAAAATGCCTTATGCTTTTTATTATAACTAGTTGCTAACTATCTTATCCGCATTATCTATACTTCTACACTAATGTTATAAGGAGATATAGTTTGTAAGTTTGTGACGTTGTAAGGGATAATCTCAGGAACTACTGATCCGATTTGAAAAATTCTTTCAGTGTTATATAACTCATTTATCGAGGAATGTTATAAACAATATGTCATCACGCTAAGACAAATAGGAGCCGAGCCCCAATAAAAAATGTTACAGGTTCGGGATTTTTCTTGAGAGTTTCCGCTGCGTATAAGCATCAGCCCACAATAACTATTACTACGCGGACGAAGGGGTTAGTTTATTATATTAATAATATATTTTATGTACAGAGGAATAAAAATAATAAGGAAATTGAAAAAAAAAAAAAAAATTTGAATTTTTAGCAACCAATCTCCTAGTAAATTATTACTGCCATTGTCGGGTATGTACTACGTAAAACAGGTATTATAAAATATAGAGCCAAATAACACGAGTATGAATAAAATATAAAAACCACTACATGTCATTCCAGGATCTCGGCAAAAACTCCAATCAAAAATATATTTCACTCGAACATTCTTTGTAAACAATGTTATATGTTTATTAACCCTCTTTTGCGCATGCTGAACACAATTTGATTCCTCTGCTGATTTTTTAAGACCCACATCTCAAAATGGAGAATCAAGTTTTTAAATATCTTAGCAACTGATTAAGGTTATAATTTTCTATTACATCATTGTGTTATTGTTCAAGTTATTCGAAATATGTAACAAATACAGTATTCTTTGTAACTTGTGCTGACAACAGACTGTTGACATGTGCACCACATAACGATCTAAATTCGTTGGTATGAAAGTTATACTCTTATGATTTAGGACTGTCCACGGGTTAGCATAGTGGGAGTTCCGATCAGGCGGTCAACGTGAGCGGTTGTCCGTTTTGCTGCGAACTTCGATTTCGATACTCGTGATTTAGTGACGTCTGTTATTACTTCGGGAGTGTTTGTCTCCATTGTTCCGATCGGGTACACGTTCACTGCACTGCACACCTGCATTCTTTTCCCAGAAATTGAGTGAGACTTTTCCATTGTATTTATTTATTGCTTTATTTAATTCTTAGTATAAATAATTATACCAATAATGGTTTACTCAGTTATATAACTATTTATTTACGTAGTTCTTTAGTAATTTCTTTATACATTTATTCACTCTTCAATTATTTATTTAATTAATTATCTAATTACTTATTTGTTTTCTATTTACACATTTTATTTACTTGTATATATATTACATACGTGGATAGTCCCGTAGCTTACCGTTTGACATGCACCCCTGCCCTTCAGGCAGGGAGGTTGGTTCGTGGCGCCCACTCCTCCCTTAGGTCATCAACATGGAACACGCAGCTCATTTTAAAGATTTTCTCCTACGACAGGGCCCAAACGCGGATATTGTTGCTAGTTTCGATAACTATGTAGTGTTATTCGGTGAAACTACGCAGTACGTGCCCCTAGTGGCAACTGCGAATTCTTACGCGACTTTCTTGTCGCAATCGCCATCTGATGTCCGAGATAGGGGCCTAATAGAGGCCCCAATACCGAGCTCCAGCTCGGAGGCCGGCTCCGAGAAGGAGCTGGACGTAGCGGCGTCCGCCAAGCCACCTACGACCGCTAACGCGCCTGCGATTCCTGCGCCTCCAGCGCAAAACGTAGATAATGACGGGTATAAATCGTCACTTACACTAGACGTTGCGGTTCGCGTTCGTCAGATTCTGACTCGTGTTCTACACCCCCCGAAAAGTTATTTAATATAAATGGCGCCCGGGTGCCAGCGCCGACTACATCGACTGTCTCTAAGCCACGCGTGGGCTGCCCTAGCTCCGCTTCTGTCGCTCCTTCCCAACCTACGGGTTCCATAATTAGGAAACCGCGCCCCCCGCCCCCTGACATGATCCAAGTGGACTTCTATCTCGAATCGACTTAAGTCACGGTCAATTAATTATACGTCCGCCCTCAATACTCCGGCGGGCATTCAAGTTAAATGTCACACCTCTACCGACCATCGCGCGCTAACAAAATTCCTTAGGGAATCAAAGTTAGCCTATTTCACTTTTGCACTCGAGGAGGAACGCCTCCTCCGTGTAGTGCTTTGCCGCGTCCCGACCGAGATCTCGGTCGATGACATTACCCTCCCCCTTAAGGAGAAGAATTTCCTCGTGCGTGAAGTACATCGGATGTACCACCCACGCACCCGCGCCCCGTACAACATGGTCTTAGTTCTCCTCTACCGCTCGCAGGAGGGCAAGGCCATCTTCAACCTCACATCGGTCTGCGATCTAAACGGCATCACCGTTGAGCCCCAACGCAAGACGCATACCCCGTCGCAGTGCCATAACTGCCAGGGTTATGGTCACTCGGCAAGGAATTGCCACCTCCGCCCCAGGTGCGTCAAGTGCCTGGGAGACCACGCCACGAAAGAGTGCGCGCGCACTCCCGGCACTCCTGAACCTCCGAGTTGCGTATTGTGCGGTAACGCGGGTAATCCCGCGAACTATCGCGGTTGTCCCCGCGCACCGCGCACACTACGTCCCCGTCTGGCAAGACAGGCGCCCAGGACGCCTGCGGCCGCCACCCGCTCTCCGCCCCCACTTCTCATGTCCGTGGAGGCCTTCCCGGATCTGCCGGGCGCCTCCCGCGCTCCTGAAGCGCCCGCGCCCACGACCTCACCGCGCTCGCCACCCTCTGTGCTGCGCGCGGCCCAACCCTGAGCCCTCCGACCCAGCCTCAGGCGACGCCGCCACAGGCGGCTTACACCTCCTCCTCTTTCACCAGTAAGGTCGACTGGTTAAAACAGTTACTCCGCGAGCACGACATTCAGGAGGTTCTCGCTTTCCACGCCATTGTAGAGGTCGAGGAAGAGCTAGGTCTTCTCACCGCACTAGCGCGCTTTCCGGCTATCGGAGCCACAATTCAGCGCCTCGCCCGGTCACCCACATCTAAATAAGTTTTAAAATTGGCAGGTCTTAATAAAGTGAAACCACGCGGTGTATCTCTCTCGTTTTTCAACGCGAGATCCCTTCGGACACAGCGCGACCTAGTAGCTGAGTTTTTTGCGCGATAGACAGATTGACGTTTTCCTCATCCAGGAAACGATGTTAAAACCGAGTATGCGTAATCCGAGAAACGCGAATTACTTTATAGTCAGGAACGACCGTGTCACCCGCGGGGGTGGCACCTTAATCTATTTTAGGCGTTCGTTATACTGCATGCCGTTAGATCCGCCCGCGCTAACCAATATGGAAGTGTCAGTGTGTAAATTAGGTATGACCGGTCACCCTAATATTATTTTAGTTTCCGCGTATTTGCCACCGAACAAAGAATTGCTAAGATCCAATTTGCAGACGCTACTTAATTTAGGAAATTCAGTTATTATAGCGGGGGACCTTAAGACCTGGCTGGGTCAAAAGCGTAGTCATTTCGAAAAAAAAAAGGTAGCATAGTTTAACAACAACAAAAAAACTATCTTACTTAACGCGTGTGTAACTTATAATGTTTTAGGTGTTTTAAATCCTTTACATTTTAATTAGGCTGTATACAAATCACTTTCTCCGCATAATAATTTGTCAAATCGACATGTACGCTCGATCACTCCGTCACACACTCTAACGATGTTGCCGGAAACAATACAAAAATATAAGGCGGTGTACACATTTAAAAGCTAACGTTAAATAAAACACACGAACACGACACAGATGTGTAACGGCCCACGTGCAAGACGCTTTCGTGCACTCTGTAAGGATTGTGAAACGAGGCACGGACAGATTTCGAAAATCTCTTTGAAATCACCTAAGATCGACAGTCAACAATAAACTCGCATCGTCATCCTTTGATCGAGGGAATTGACTGTCAATCCAGACGGTATTTTAAAAGCTTAACTCTTGTTATTATGGACGGATCTCGAGTGGCTTTTTAAAACGTGTCACTCAGATGCTCGTTAAATGATTATTCCATTTGAAATCGTTGGGTGATTGTTCAGAAAATTGAGCATTTGTCGACGTTTGATGCTAAACAATTCCCGTCTGATTGACGATTCAAAATGTTTTAGTAAAAAATATGTGATAATAAACTATTTTTGACTCGTTTATTACCCGTTATCAAGCGAGGAGATTTTATTTCTAACTAGTTTACTGGCTTTATTACTGACGTAGTTATTATGAAAACATGTACATTGAAAGTGTAACAAACAAACTAAACTTAATTTCGCATTTATAAGTATACTAGCCCCTGCCCGCGACTTCGACAGCGTTTTTATTTCGATTAGACTACGTTATAGACCTAGCAAAGTTTTCCCAGCTTCACCGGACTACTCAACTTCGTCCATGTAGTAATACTTAGTTTAGGCTAACGCTAACACGCAGCGGAAGCTCTCAAGAGGAAGAAAAATCCCGATTTTGAAACATTTTTCATTGGTACTCCGCTCCTATTCATCTTAGCGTAATGATATATAACCTATGACCTTTCCCGATAAATGAGCTATATAACACTGAAATAATTTTTCAAATCGGACCGGTACTTACTGAGATTATCCCCTAGAACGTCACAAACTCACAACGACACAAACACACAAACTTTACCTCTTTATAATATTATTATAGATTATAGAAGAAACATTAACTTCTGACATAAATAACAGTCAATAAATAGTCTGTCGTCTATTATTCCTAACTCTAGCATAAAAACCCGAGAAAACTTTCAACAGACAAATCAACTTTAAAATTAGTTTACGCTAACCTTTGTTAACGGATTTCCTGTCAATATATTACAAATATTATTATTTTAACCTATAAAATTTGGCAATTCGATCAAAGCAGATCGTAAACTATTCTTTTGATTGTTCTTGTCGTCTATTACAAGAATTAATTACACGCTTCCAGTTAGTTACCCCATTTCTCGTAATTATAACTTTAGATCTGGTTTTCAATAAAACGCGGTTACTAGTGTTCAATAATGACTTGATAATTGCAAACTTGATGATTCAGGGGGGAAGTTCTTTATTACGGATTTGAAATTACAATTGCCAATGAGACTACTTGATTACACAGGCAGTTCCAGTACAAGAGTATCAAAAGTAATTATACGATGTTTATTTCTTTAGCCGGGTACAAACAAATTTTGAAACGATGATGGCTAAGCTGACAGCTTGTTTGATACCATATCGATGGATATAGGTTCGAATCCTAGCCACAGAGTCGGAACGTTCGGTGAAGAAAAACTTTGCGATGAATCCATAGCATCGTGTTAGGGATTTTCTATGTCCGCCTAATTAAATACTACCTCAAGGTACTCAAGCTGAAAATCTGTCACCAAGTACCAGCTGGTGTGTGTGCAAACCTAAAAACCAACCTCCCTTTAGATTTAGCCGGTGCTGTTATAAAAAAGTTAAATTCGTATTGAATATTTGTTTTAAAAAGGTTACGTTTTAAATGAATCGCGCTAACTGAATGTTCGCCATCTTGCTCTTTTGTCTCGCTTTGTTTAGGTTAGGTTAGATTTGCGATAAAAGGATAACGCGAAGTAGTCCGGTGAAGCTGTTAAGACCTTGCTGGGTCAATTGCGAAGTCATTTCAAAAAAAAAAAAAAAAACGCGAACTTGTCTCGGGCCAGCGCGATTCATGTGGGACGAAACCTTTCTAAAGCAAGTATTAAATACGTATTTAACTTTTGTGTTATAACTCTGATAAAGTATAAAGAAATAGTCGAGAATTGAGGTCATATCTAGAGAATATGCCTCGTTACAACGTATGACGGATTAAAAATAAATATGATACAAACCGTACATGGTGATTCGAATAAAAATTAAACAAATAAGTAGTTCTTGTACGTAATGTGGTAATGAATGCATGTTATTTACATAAAATGCACTTAAAAATTTAATTACGCTTAAATTATGTTCTGCATAATAAATTTATAAAAGATATAATCTCAAAATGATTTTTAATAGAAATATGACAACAGCGATACCACTTTAAAGTAAAACTCTTTTTCGACGTAAATTGTATAGACAATATTTAAATATTGACTGAAGAATTCGAACTCTTTCTTCTTTAAAAATATGTTTTAGGGATGTTATCCTTTCCCATGTACTTAGTACAGAAGCTGCTATAGCACAAAAAAATATATAACCAAATAATATATATTTTCCTAAGATATCTTTGTAAGTGTATCTAGTATTTATTTTTTTATGTATTTTTATTTTTTTAGGAAATCAGATTACACTTAAAATATGTCATCTTTTTTTTTCACTACAGCTCATTCGGAAAGCAGAAACTCAAGGGTTGCTCCTTTCAAATTAATTTTTTACGAACATTGTTTATTGTGTACAAATTAGTGGATGAGTATTATTTTCATACGGTTTTATATATATTGTAGTAAGTTCAAAGAATGATCACATCAAGGAAATCATAAAGCATATGTCAGAAAACAACTTCGTTTTTTATTCATTAAAATAGGTTCACTCCCACAAAAGTTATTGTAATTTTAATGACGACGCGACGTAAATACAAGAGAAAAGTAGATAAGTACGTGGACTTAATACAGTCAGATGATTTTATTAATAACTGTTTTTACATAAGATTCCACGCGGACGAAGCCGCGGGCACAGCTAGTATATAATAAATCTAAAATCTATGTAGCAAAAGAAAATGTATATCCATCTAAAACCTAAGAGTTTATTTTAATTTAAAAATGTTTTTTAAAGAACCGAGCTAGGCTCGGTCGCCCAGGTACTATTAGTATAAGTATGTAATACAAATACATCTCATTCTGTAGAAAAATTATATAACTAAATCCCTTTTCGTGTCTGTTTGTATTTCCTTACTTCTTCTAAACCACATAACACATTTTGATTCAGTTTGGATTCTGTTTCCACAATCATTTAGATAATTTCTTACTCAAAACTTATATGCATGTATATATACCGTATTTATACAAAGCACTATGTATAAGACTTTAAATGTTTAACTCTCATTAAGGAGCTGCCTGCCTTGTTACAAAATTCTACCCAAACATACATACAAGAAAGAAAGTTAATAAATATGCAACAATGAGAATATCATATTCACATCACATATGCTTAATTACCATAATAATAAATGTTAAAAGTTTTTGCTTACATCATAAATAACTGCTTAATTACAAACAAAAACAAGGTCGGATGTTATAAACTACATATAATTAATACGTCTAATTAATTTCGAGAACACGTTCCGTATCTTCCGTAGAGCTGATGTAATAAAAAGCAAAAGAATTTACAACAGACTTAAAAATTATCATCACTTATTCTATTATGTAACGAAGATTTTTAAAAGTACACTTTGCACTTCTTTATCTATGGATTTCGAAAATCCGATATATCATAAACTGTGATGATTACTTTTTGGAAAACTTGTAGTAGATTTTATAAGACCGGTGGTCGATCTTTAACCATAATAAGAGCTCTCTTCTTCATCTATTAAACCTAGTCAATTGCTAGGAAATATTAAAAAAAGAAAACAGTGAAAAACAGAGGAGAAAATGGTTTGAACTGTTTTATTTTTGCCTATTTTGACTTATATTGGATTTGTCTTATTATTTGATTACAATAAAAATAAAGGAATACTCAAGAAACGATGAACATTTTGAAAAAATAATAAACATAAAACGTAGTAAATGATGTCACGCATTTAAATTTGTTTGATGATTTACATGAATTTCAATACGACCTTATTATCTCAAAGCAATTTGTATTCTCGGACCATTTATTTTCCTTTCAAAAACATTAATTATACAAGATCTCAACACCGTTAATCCAATGCCATATATCGAGGTAGTAATAACGTCCAGTTTATGTAGATCTTCGACGGACCTCCTGTTAATATGACCATCTAAACTCTTGTAATATACCGTTTAGGCTATGGCAGGTCTCTGTATAATAGCCTGATTAATACGGTGGTACTTCAATTTAGCCGGTATAACCATACTTAGACACCTGCTACGGTTAAGTTTCCCATTTTGAATGTTTAAGAACAAAGTTCAAACGTTTAAATGAATCGGGAGATATAAATGTATTAGTTTTTTTGTTCAAAAATATATCTACAGTATTCTATATATATCATACAGATCATATTTTACTGTAGTTATAACGGAGGAGTAAGGATGAAGGATGAAGACCACCGAACAATCAATCCGGCTCGGCAGGACCAAAACACTATAGAGGATGAAGCCCCCTGGCACCCCAACCGGGCCCAGTCGGAAGCGTCAGGGGTAGGAGGGGTAGGAAACAAGGAGAGGGGGTGAGGTGAGGTGAGGGGTAGAGGGAAAGGATCCGGGACGCTGGCGGGCAATGCCAAACTGCACGTTTCGCACAAAACAGGGGGATTTATTAAATACTCACAAACTGTACTTACAATTGTCCTTACAGCACTATACTTAATTAATACTCGCGTTACAGCGCTCTCTGTACACGGGTACAGGTCGCAGACACTATGCAGGACGAACGCAATCAGACCCGTGACCCTAATCTGCCTGAAGAGGGGCAGCACCTCGTTATTATTCTGCCTTGAGGAGGGGGCAGCACCTCGATACGCAACGTAGACTCGGAGCGACGTGACGTGACGTGACGACTCGACGAGCGAAGACGCGATGTACGGCGATACTCGATGTATGATGAACCACGATGAACCAAGATGAACTTGATGAACCCGAAGATACTCGAAGACTCTTGATGTAACGATTGATTCCCCGTTCGTATCAGATGGTCTGATTGCTATGAACCTGCCACGATTTGTACCGGCCGCCGTCGAGCTTAAGTACTCGGCGGCTATACCTTAATGAGAGCCCCTGCGGCTCTATCAATTTTTTAACATTTTGATTCTCATTTTCACTATGAATTTTGTACATTTTCTAAAATATCTTTATAACTATAATTTACACCTATATGTGTGATACATGGTTAGATTCGTCTCGAAAAGCTCTATATAATGCAACAATTGCCTAGATTATACCTAGAATAACAAAAAAGTTATACAACAAAAACATGCAATTTTACAACAATTCTCGATTTTTCCAATTTCTTCAAAGGCCTTTTTTGGCTTTCCTGAGCAATTTAATTATATAAATTTGTAATATTATCGAATAATATACTATCCTAAGCATGATTTACACAAAAATAGGTTCAATTTTAACAATTTTCGAGATGTTGCGAATTACGATTCATGAATGTTTACTTCTACAAATATTAACATTTTATCATAATTTTTATACCTATACGTGCCTTTTTATATAAAAACAATTATTACGATCAAATTACATCAATATCTTAACTAATTACACGAAAAAACATCAATTAAAGTTTCTAAAATGACCCTATTCAAATCGTCCTCACAGCACGGTACGCGGTGCCAGACCAATGCGTGACACGCGCGCGCCAATATATTATTACTATTCTACGCGTCGCTTACAGTAGTTGTGAGAACAACGCTGAAGCTATTACTGCCTTCAGCATGGATGGGTCGGCTCGTCCGGGGTAGTACCACCCTCTCACAGAAAACCGACGTGCAGTAACAATGCATGCATTGTTGTAGTGCATGCAATGTCTCACCTCCCTTCTCGTCTCTTCCTTTCCTCCCCCCCCCCCCCCCCCCTTCCACAACACAGGCTGGCAACGCACCTGCAACTCCTCTGTTGTTGCAAGTGTCTATGGACGGTAGTACTAAACATCAGGTGACCCATATGTTCGTTTGCCAACTTTGATATAAAAAAAAATTACACAAATTTTACAAAAAAGTAAAATTTCGAAGTTTGAATGTAGGAGGTAATCTGTGCACGTGGTAACATTGTAATGCATCGGAATAGGTGATCCGATTATCAAAATCATATAAAATCAGTAACCATGTGAATTCACGAACTGTTACTACTAGTAAATTGGTAGATCGGTAGATATCTTCTATTGTGTTGGGTAAATAAAAACCAGAAATTGCACATCAATGCGGTCCATTTTATTCCGACCAACTATAACAGGTTAAGCTAGAATTGAAACTCGAAGGCAATGACTAGATTGCAAATGGTAAAAATTACACTTTATTAATGTAACTAAAAGTACTATAAATTTCAAATAGTCCTTCGTATATTCTAAAACATTTCTCAGAAGTGTCGCGCAGGCAACGACCCGTTCTTGGCTAAAGCCCAAAGATTTTATAGAAATAACATCGATATTTTATCAACAAAACAATTAATAACCCAAACAAGACCGTTTCCTTGTAAACGAGCTGGTAATATATCTGAATCAGCACATTAATATCGTGCACATATCACTGCCAGAGCGCGTAACAGAAATAGTGCATCCTGTTTTGGTGCGCCCGTGCAGACAGTCGCCTGCGATGGCATGGCCGGCCGACTCGACTCGAACAAGAATCGGATGGATAATCGATTTTACGAGCTCCCGAAATAAACCGCGTCCCTTCGAATTAAACATGCATCATCGCCGAAGACATTCTGCATGCAGCTTGTGTTGTTTTAAGGAGCGTTCGACTTCTCTCGACGTTGCATAGTAAACAAAACAATATGTCATATTCTGATTTCTACGAATTTATTGAATAATTACACACTCAAATTTATTTGAAGACATATATTTAGAGGATTCATAGTTAACTATGTTTTTAGTCGCATATATTTTTAGTACCTGGACGACCGATCCTAGCTCGGTTCTTTAAAAAACATTTTTAAATTAAAGGAAACTTAAATTTTTCTCACAAAATTAAAATTCTTTTTTTCAAAATAAATATATTAGAAAAAGGTATCTCTAATGCTGTCACACGGATTCATAGTAGAGTTACACGGATTTTCGAAGCAGACGACTTCCATCTGTGCTATTTTTATTTTGACAACGGCGGCGAAATTTACCTTTATATTCTAGCTATATTTTGTCGTTGTATAAAAACTCAGATAAAAAAGCTTTCTATGACTCAAATAGAGATCGATTTATCGTCCCCTAAACCACCAACATGCTAATAACACAAGAGGATAATATAGGCAAAGAAGTTGAGAGAAGAATAACAAAGAGCTGGAAGAGATACTGGAGTCTGAGAGAGGCCATGAAAGACAAAAGTCTTCACATCAATGTAAGAAAAAACTTTTCAACTCCTGCGTACTACCTGTTTTAATGTATGGCAGCCAAACATGGGCGTTAACAAAAAATACGACTAGTAAATTGGAAACCTGTCAACATGCAATGGAAAGAAGTATGTTAAATCTGAAAAGGTCGAACCGAATAAAGAACCATGTTATCAGGAAAAAGAAGAAGGTCATAGACATAACATCCAAAATCAGAAGACTCAAATGGCAATGGGCAGGACACTTGATAAGAGGTCAAGATAAATGGAGCAAAATTGTGACACAATGGTACCCTAGAGAAGGGAAAAGAAAAAAGAGGTAGACCACAGAAAAGGTGGAATGATGACATTAGGCAAGTCGCAGGAGTAACATGGAATAGAGTAGCCCAAGAAAGACAGGAATGGAAAAGGTTGGAGGAGGCCTTTGCCGATTGGCAAACAGACCTACAAAATATTATTAAATATTAGAATAGATTAAGATATATTTAACATACTCATAGTTTCTTTAGTTTTAACACTTTGTAAATTAGATATTAAGTTGGTCTGAATAAAGGGCTTTATTATTATTATTAAACCACCAATATACAAAGATTCACGGAAATCGCTGACGCCATTTCTTAGATCCTGAATATATCGGGTATCCGTTTTATTAAATTTTCGCGTCTATAAATACAATTGATAACCAAGTGAAGATACAGTGATAACCACTTTGGTGCAGACGAAGTTGCACAGGTCAGCTAGTAACAATATAAAAATATACAAAAATTGCTCGTTTACAGGTATTATATATATATATACGAGATTGGTGTTCTCACTTGTGCAGGTGTAATCTTTCGAATAAAGATTAACTAATATATATTAGCCTCATTAAAGCAGACCAGTATTGGAGCTGAAGTAGTCGCCGTAGCGGAAAACGGTGAGCAGAAGTATTCATTATCAGTATATGTAAGGAAAATGCCTGTACTTAAGAATACCACTAACGGAGCTGGTTTATGGTTACTTCAATATATTTAGATACAAATACCACATATCCGATGAGAATATTGACAACCCCATGTCTCTAACGCGATGATATATGTTATTGAAATAATACAAAAGTACGGGTTCCACTAACATAAACAACCTTTGTAAGGGTAACTGTAGTAGAAATAATTCAAAATATTATAAACCACAACATTTGTAACAGAATAATGCACGATCTAAGGCAATAAATGGGTCCGTTCACCTAAATAGTGATGTGGGTGTTTGGTTTTATTGTTACGACCGTCTTAACGAGTCTGCTTTATGTCGCTCTAAGTATAGCCTAAGCCCGTTCTGTAGCGAGAGCAATGTGTTAAGTCCTTCCTGAATTCTCTTTACAATTGTCTTTTATACAGCAATCTACGTTACTGAATGACCATTGTACTGAAATCTTTTATTTTCTGCTTGAATCTTATCATTACTATTTAATGAATGTATCTTTTTGTTTACTGTTTTGATGCATTTTTATTCAGACCGTTTTCGTTGAACCAACAAAATTGTTTTGATATTATATTTAAATTATACTGTCCATCTCCAGTATTTACTCTATATTCATAATATATAATCTACAGGTAATTGTAATCTTCAGGTATTGACTCTTTATTTATCTCTCTCATTAACTCTTTATATAGTAAATTCAGTTTTTAGTTATAATGTAAGAAAATAAATTATGAAAGTTATATGCTGATAAAAAAATAAATTACTCTAAAAAATACAAGGAATTAGGCTTAATAAAGAAACGTATTTCTGCAATATCTATACCAGGGAAATTTGTCACCTTAAGGTACAGCTCGAGTAATCCAAAAAGAATAAGTAGCAGTCCGTGTGCTGTAGGAAGAGGAACTCGGAATAATATGTGTAACTTGCGACTTGTGTAGATTTATAGAGTCCTAAAATGCATCACCGTTCACCTCCACTACCGTTATTTCTCTCTCTGTATTGCTAAATTTGATAGGATCCAAAAATACCTGTTTTGGATGCCCTTGTAATAAGAAACTTATAGCCTCCCTTGTAAGGCTATGTAGATTCTATGGATACTTTGTAAGTATAGCCCTGGCTCTCATTTTAACTGCATATAAATTGACCATATAGCCATCTCAGGTTAAGTCATTTGATATATCGTAATATAAAAGTAACCTGAAGTTCCGAAAACAATGGCGTACTTATCGCGAAGTCCCATTACAATATGAAAACGATATTTTAAGACATAAAATTACCGTATAATTTATTGCTAATCAAATTCTCGCACATCATATTTTATCTTCCTAAGCGTCACATTTTATGATGTATAAATTAATTGGACATGTGAAGCTCTTTCTGGCAAGTATGTAGCTTTGCTTCACGAATGAAAATCTTCGTAATTTACACTTGACTTTTATGATGGCCGACATTTGAAATAAAAATACAAAAATGGCCGCGTGTGTGGCCTCGTAAAGTAACCACCTCGACGACTTATAAGCAACCTTAAATATCGGGTAACGTTTTTCATACGCTCTTATGGGCATCTTATATTCAACGACCTTTTTATGAATATAATACTCCTTGCAAGAAATAAATGCATAACAGTTCACTGGACGTTTTAAAATTCCCTGCTAGGTATATATTTTGACAAGAAATAGATGAAAAAAGATAAAGTTAAAACACGTAGTAAAATTATGATCTTAATATGAAAAACTATGAAATAACTGTTTTGTGTGCGGTAAAACAAATTAATGTAGTGTAAAGTATTAGAGTAATCAAGAAAATGATAGAAATACAGTATGTGTTTGTTGATTAACAGATAACTGAAATAAAAACAATTGAGAACCTATTTTCAGATAAATCTTTTAATTACTTATTTATATTATTTCAATGCTAAACCTTCCACATTATTATCATAACAAAAATGCTTTGACACTTAATCTGCATTCTTCACATCTCAAGTCTAATTCCGTGTAAGGACCGGTTTCTCTGGCGTAATATTATTCTTGGAGCTCTCAGGGCGGCCACTCAATTTTAACTCACACTTGTTAATGTGATTCCAGAGTGGAATTAGCACCTAATAACTGTGTCCGTGTTTTATGTACCTACAAGAATACATTAAGTACTTCAAAGAAAGTACCTAATTATCACAATGCAAATCGTACAAACATTAGTAAAATGTTAGCCAACATGCACCGGCGCGGCGGCGGAGGCCGGATCAAACATACGAGCAAGCGAACAAATATAAATGTTTGGACTATCACCACTTTCGGTTCTGTACAAATAGGGATTCTTGTTTGTTCAAATGCAAGTGACGCGCCACTGCGAGGATCACGTCCACTTATACAAAACCTCTGAAAATCCTTCTCAGTCTCGATTACCCGATAAAGAGTAAAGGGTCTTGCTACGTTGGTGCTGCTTCAAAACAAGGCGACACCTTTCATGTACGTATTCGGATGGATTTACCTGTCACAGGTTTTAACGAGCTAAGTAAGGACTGACAAAGGTTGTAATTTACTTGAAGCGGAGATAAACACGACCAATTAAGCGGAAGTATATTGAATTATTCAGGATTGGAATAATATTAGACATAGTGTATACAGTATGTTACATTATCAATATAATAACGAAAACAATGCCGAATGTTTGTAATCGCATCGCTTCGCTCATTTGGCTAATTCTTTTAAGGATATGTGTCAGGACAAGATTTGTGCAAAAGAAAATGTTTGCAGATCGTACGGAAAAGTGTAAAATTGCGATTAAGAAATTTACATATTAAATTTAATTAGACAGAAGACAAAAAAAATTGACAGAACTGGCAGATCAATATACATTTGCAAATATTTGCATTACATAATTTTACTTTAAAGGGAAAATTTTGTCTCACTTTCTTAGTTAGTAAGCTCGTGTGGATACGAGGGGATAGCAAGTATAGTAAATGAAAAAAAAATCATCTGAAAATGTGTTTAACAGCGTCTATAGAAATACATGAAACTCCTTAACCATGGCAAATTTACAACAATCTCAACATTATTAGTACGTATACATCAATTGGAAATTGAAAAAGTATCTGTTGTTTATAGATGTGGAACATCTATAGGCGCGGGTAAACCTGATTTTTGATGTGGCGAGTGTGTAAGACGTAGCGACCCGATGTCATGCGTAACCAACTGTGCACCATCTCTCTTTCCGCACTGAGCTCGCATACATAAAGTGTAATTTGACAATTCGAGATTCGTTCGATTCGAACAAATTCGATATACATCTGCCAGGCGTCCCGTGATGGCTCAATTTTTTTTAAGTGCTTCGGGACCCGCTAATACTATTTTGACAAAAATTTTATAGTCATTTTGAGTACTTTTAATAGTATTATCAATTTTCAATAGTGACTATATATTAATACTAAACACAATTTAAAAAATATAATATGAGTTACAAATGAAATAGGTTTCATTTACTAGATTCTAAATTTTAG
Source organism: Antheraea mylitta (assembly GCA_014332785.1). Taxonomy (NCBI): domain Eukaryota; kingdom Metazoa; phylum Arthropoda; class Insecta; order Lepidoptera; family Saturniidae; genus Antheraea; species Antheraea mylitta. Next base: position 684,729 of record JACEII010000004.1, read on the forward strand.
ATTCCAGTAGTAAAATATAACATACGAGTAAGATATAGAATTACTGAAATATTTATCATAAAGGTTAATAGAGATAGTTTTAAATTTGTAAAACTATTAAATAGATTGAGTAATAATGACAGACTTGTAATAAATAAAATTATCTACAGTATTCGGAATTTGATTTGGCACGTCGACGAGAAGAGTGAGAGATGCGGTTAAGATCGTCTTGCTTCGATTTTGTAATACGTCATCTCTATGGCACAGCGTAATGACAGCGATAGACAAAGATAACGCTATACGAACCCAACATAGGCGACTATCTCCCTCTTTTTCTCGACGTGCCATATCTAAATCCAAGTACAATATAGTTCGAATAAGTAGTTTCCATGTAATAATGAAACAAGTTAGTGAAGTCGGCGCGGTCTTGGAAAGTCATGTAGTGGATTTTATATTTTATTCATAATCTTGTGTTATTTGGCTCTATATTTTGTAATATTGATGGTGTTTTACGAAATATAGTTTGGTTATTGTGCACAAGTGAATTGGATGGGAAATAATACCACGGAACATGGATTCTGATATGCCACAAAAACTCCCTGGAAAATTCTAACAAAACGGCCACCATTTTGTTAGTTCATTGAAATGATCGCAAGCAACTTGTAATATAATCTATTTAACAATGGCAGTAATCATATACTAAGAGATTGCTTGCTAAAAATATAATAATAAGTAGTACTATTTGTAGAATGTCAAAAAATATTTTATACTAGCCTCTCCCCGCAACTTCGTCCGCGTGGAGAAGTTACTTTGGGCTAACGCTAACACTCAGCGGAAGCTCTCAAGAGGAAAAAAAAACCTGATTTTGAAACATTCTTCATGAGTCCTCCGTTCCTATTGGTCTTAGCGTGATGATACATAAACTTCCTCGATAAATGAGTCATATAATACTGAAAGATTTTTTTTAATCGGACCAGTAGTTCCTGAGGTTACACCTTACAACCTCACAAATCCACAAACTTTACCTCTTTATAATATTAGTATAGATGTATCCGAAAAGTTTGAATTACTTCCTACAAATTATTATTATAATTGATTGTCATGCAAACGGTAGCGAAAATAACGTGTCAGATGAGAGTTTGTACGATGGTAGAGCGAGTCAAAACAGCATCAAATTACAGTGTCATTCCGATAACAACTTTTTGTTTATAGTTTGCTGGTGGGGGGACAGTGCCTTTATTTCTGGAATGCTAATAGGCTATTTTAAATATTTAATGGAATAATTAAATTCGGTGAACTTTGTATAAATAAATAATTGAAAAGAACACGTTAATTTTGAAGGTTTGAAAAAAAGAGGAATGCCTAGAAGAATGACTCCTTATTAGGACAATATACAAATTCTTTTATTCATGTTTATATTATACTAGCTGACCCGTGCCCATTTCGTTGGCCGATAAACATTTTTATGTGATTCGGTTAGTACTTAGTCCTATCTATTTTGATAAGAATTTATAATTGTTGTTTTTAATACGACCAATAAACAGCGCTTAACGATTTAATTTTTTTTATGAAAAACTCCTTTTTCAATATAAAATTAGACATATGCCGTGTTATTACAAAAAAGTTAGATATTTATTAAATACTTTCTTTGAAAAAGTTTGGGTACTTACGTATTAAATGCACCGCGCTCGCCGACCGCAGCCGCAGCAAGCTCGTGTTATCCTTTTTCGCAAGTCTAATCTACAATAATTAAACATAGATAAGAGCAAGATGTCGAACGTTTGGCGAGGGCGGTGCATTTAATACGTAAGTACCCAAACTTCTATAAAGCAAGTATTCAATACCTATTTAACTTTTTTTGTAATAACTATGCGGTCGCTGACTTTTTTGTAGGCATTACCAAGCTCTAGAACTCAATCATATATCTCTCATCGTTAAAGCAGCGTTCGTAAAAAACGTTTTCGTTCGACCGTTTTTTCTCCGACTTACTTTGCAAATCCAAGTATCACAAAAAAGTATTTTCATTTTTCGGGTTAATATATGGCTTATGCCACTCACACTCACAGTAGATGCAGATATTACCCTCTACAACCTCACAAACTTTACCTCTTTATAATATTAGTATAGATTAACCTATAGTTTTGTCTTCTTCTATAGAAGCTGTTCTTCTATATTCTCTAATAAAAAAATATTCTCAATCGATTGTCATGACATTTTTGAGTGGAAAGCATAACATAGTATTTAAAAATTAATAGCTTTTACAATTGCTAGTAATACAGTTTTTGACCACTCTAAGTATAGTCTCGCAGAAAACAAATTTAGATATAAGTATATATTATATGCATAGCATCGAGACAACTTAACGATAAATATGTTTTGCTGAAGCCCGTACGTACTGCTACATTTAGATCGGCAAAAAAATATATGATGAGAATTGTATATATGTTTTAAAATGATGAAAATACGTTTCTATTTAACTACAATAACTAGACAAAAATAAAACACCTATTAATGTGTAGACACAGATAATCTATACTTATAATGAAACTGTAACTAGGCCAAATCTATTCATATTTTTTTAAATTGTAATCAGGGTAGACTTTGTTGTCGATATAGAAGTCAAAAATAATTCGTTTACAATTTTTGTTTGTCTGTTCCTGTGAACACGTATCACTCCGAAAGTACTGAACCAATTTTGACGAAATGTGACACAGTGATAACTAATATTATAAAGTTACATCTACGATAAGATATTTTTATCCCATAAAACGCAAGGGAGTATCAGGATAACGTACTAAAGTCAAAAATTTGTAGTTAATGAAATTCTTGACGAATTTTAGTAAATTTTCTTTGCACTATATATAGAAGAGAGATTAGATAGAAATCTAAAGCTATATTTCATCTCTCTATGCTTCTTTTTTAAATTACCGCCAAGATATGTAGGTTAGTATTTATTAATTGAACCCGGTAGGCGATGCTGAGAACGGGTTCTAGGGTTATTTTAAAAGATTTCTCACATACCAACTGGATATATGTTTGAGCGAGTCCCTTGATAGTTTGGATTCGCAATTTGAAACGGTAGGTGCGGCTGCAATCGGGTTTTCAGTTTATTAAAATTATTCGGGTTATAAATACAATTGGAACCGATGATAACCGATTTGGTACAGATGAAGTTGTACGGGTCATCTAGTATAATTATGATATCAATGCTAGGGGCAACGATTTGTTAATCAAATTAAATGAGAATTTGTTAGGCAAACGAATGATTCTGTATTTTCAATGATCCCACTTCAACGTGTTATTAATATTTGCTATAAATGTATGTATGTTCTAGGGAGATTATGTGCTTTACATTTTATGTATATAATATACTTGTCGTATAGTTTGTCCATACATCAAATTCCCGGAGACTTCCATCTGCCATTAATTATTGTAAAAAGATCATAAGATAGGAACACGTTTGGTTTTAAGTATTATATAGTTTTTGCACATATAGAACTTGTTGTTGTTGCCATTGGTATAACTGGTTTACGCGTCAAGGTCCTAACCTCCTGAGTACATGTTCCAGCTGGACTTAAAATTTTTAGATAGCCAGAAACTATTTGTTTTTTTAGTTAGTACTCGACTCCTTTCTTTACAGGGTTTTTATTCTTTGGTAACTACAATGTAGATAAAATTGTAGTTTCAAACTATCTCATGGATATAGGTATACACATTTCTTTTCATTTTCACATTTGTTTAAAAAACTGGGTTAGGGATTATCTCTGTAAATGTCAGTTCAGAAGGTGGTCACATCCTATTACTGTATTGTATATATGTGTTACTACTGAACAATAATAAGCTAGCGTTGAACAATACTACAAAAAGCAGGCAATAGAGGTGTGCGTAATTTCAAATAATACCTCAAACATAGAAATCAACATTATCTACAGATATGCTGTACTGCTTGTTGAAAGCTCCGGTTCTAATAGGGACGAAATGGGACATCTGTCCCAGGCGACAACTGAAAGTGCGCGAGAAGTATTTGAAAAAGTTTATTTCGCTAAAGAACCTAACATCTGAATTTATTAATGACGTTTCATTTTGAAAAGTTAAGTTTTTCAACACTATATATACAGTGTAAACTCTTTATAATATCATTCGTTATCTTTATATAACGTAGAAATAAGTTCAATTTGGTTGCTTAGCAACAAAATAATGATAACCTTTTTTAAGTGAGTTTCAGTCACATCTAGAAATTTCATATACTGGCGGGAAGGAATATAACGCTTTTGAATCGAGATTCCACATAATAATAATAATAAAGAAAAGAAAATAAAGAAGGGAAAACATGTGGTTGTTTACAAGTGGAGCTGAATTCACACTACTCAGAGTCATCCACCCGTGCGTGCTTGTTATCGAGTAAAACCGAGTCAGCCGATTCAGTGTCACCGACACGAGCGTGACGGCTTAATTTTGTTCAACGTGCGTAACACGTTTAACGTAATAAAGCAATCTTCATTTTTAAAAGTCATTTTATATCTAGTTGGGGTATAAAAAACATGCCAGAGTAAATTCATTTTTAATGCAATTTTTACGGCGATTCTTTTCAGGTGGGTCGTAGTGGCTGGTGCATGGAGAGCAACTGTGCTTCGGCAGCCGGCAGCACCTGGCACTGTAACGCGTAACGACCGCCACTCTTCACTGCTGCAGCTGGCAGCATGGGGGGTGCCAGCCGCTCTCGCTGCTGCCGTACTTGTCACTAGAGATGTCGACGCGGATGAACTGACCGGTTTGTACAAAATATTTCCTTAATTCCCCTCAGTTAAAATGATTGTTCTTGTCAATGCTTGATGTAATTTTCAATATTTTGCGTAGTGGTCAAGGTCATGTGTAAAGATCTTTAAGTTTCTTGAGCCTATAGTAGATAAATAAACTGTGTGGAATTTCTAGGCGGACAATTTTTGAAGGTGGTAGAGCCAAGCTGAAGTTATTACTGGTTTCAGCATGAATGGGTCGGCTCGTCCGGGGTAGTACGACTCTGTCACAGAAAACCGCCGTGAAATAACAGTGCTTGCATTGTTGCGTTTCGTTCAGTCAGTGAGTGCGCCGGAGACCACCTCCCCCCCCCCCCCCTCCCCTTCAACATAGGCTGGCAACGCATTTGCAAATCCCCTGGTGTTGCAATTGTTTATGGACGGTGGTGATCACTTGAGATAAAATACCTGTTCGTTTGCCTCCTATGATATAAGAAAATCTTTTTTTTTGTCTAAATGTGATCACTTATTTTATTATTGTATTGGTTATACCCCGCGGTTTTACTGGTGTTTAATTTCTCTCGCCCTCTCGCCCTGTCACATAGCGCACTCGTACTATGGTTTCATTTTTGCTAAGTGTAATTTCTAATATATATTTTGCATGCTCACTGCTTCCATCTTATTGATTGTAGCATGATGATATTTAGCCTATAATCTTCCTCAATAAATATATGTCATACGTAGCTTGACCCTTCTTGATGATTAAGTTTTAAGGTTTATGATGTAATGGAAGTTTTGTTTATAATTTTAACAAAGATAAGAAACGGTGATTTTTGTATTTGCTTGATAGCGCACATGAGGTTTATCATTTCTAGTAGATAATAGAAGAATTAGGATAAATGCAATGTAGGTGATGAAAATAAAATACGCAAAAATAAGTGCTGTGTGTTAGGACTTACGAAAGATGTTGTTCCTGATTTTTGTGCACTCGTATGTTTTATTGGCTCATTAGTGACTGTCAATCTCATTTAGTTTTTTTATAATATAATAACTGTATCAGATGTATGCTTAGTTGATTATTTCTATTTATTAATTAAGCTTTAACATAGACTATATCTGCAAAAAGATTTTTTCAATGTTAACAAGTAAATCTAGATATTAGCTTATTTGAACATCAAAACAATCATGAATAAAAGTTATGACATATGTGTAATGAGTTGGTTATTTGTGTTAATACAATCGGATTTTATCTTAAAAAAATATTACACGCAAAAACATTTTCAATTCTGATAAGTAATTCTAAAAGTTTGCGTTTTAGAACAAAAAATCTCTCAAATTTTAAAATATTATCAAAACTACCTAACCAGAAGCAAGGACTGAAGCTTCTAGATATGAATTAATCAGAAACGCATAACAAGTTATATTGGTAGGTTTAGTCGAAGTTATTCCTCATCTGGCAATCTTCATTACATTTTAACTGTATTTCAAATACTTATAGGCAGGTGTATTGTGACATATTTAACAGAAAAATATAAATACCGGCCTGTAAACATAATATAGCATTCTCATGCTACTTTAAAATTTAAAAAAAATGTTCTTTAACGACAGTGAGCAGACATACTGTGTTTATATTTACCAAACCAGTCTAGTTAAGTTTTTGCACTATTCAATTACACCACGGTGTGCATCCTCTACTTCTATTGTTAATAAATTCATTAATTAGTAATTAACGACAACGTTGACATTCAATTTGTCCCTATAAGCAATGTTTATCACATCGTAATTAAATATAACAATTATTTTATGCATTTTAAATATTGGATTTACAATTCATATCGTCGTAAAAAGTTGTTAAATACAGTACTTGTACAGTCGCTGTCATAAATTTGTTCAACTTAATGAAATCTTATTATTGTATTCAAATATTAATTAGTAAATATGCATACTACAGATTTCAAAGTCTAATATTATAAAGGAAAAATGAAATACGAATGGCCCGTACTTACAAATTATACTTTTACTAATAAGTAGTGTATTTATATAGTATTTAGTATTTTTCCTAAGTATTTATATTACTATATCTATTGTTCCTTTATCATTATTATTATTTGTTTCAATTAATAATCGAGTTGATACTCTAATTCACTTTTGTATGTATTTGGTATTGTTTAATCTATATTCTATACTTTTCCGAGCGATTTTTACCACTTTCTTTAATACAAATTTTTCTCCTTATATTATTTATAGTTACATGCACAAAAAAGTATTACCTAAATAAGGACAGCCATTCTAAAGTTATGCCCTTACATTACATTCGCTGCTTATATTGCACATGTATTTACATTCGGCAGTTGATCTTTATTTACATACACTTTTCCTTTATTAATTATTTAATGTCAAACATTAAATTAAACAAATATTATAAACAAAACATTACACATTACTATACAAAAATATTATAAGCAAAATTAAATATTATATTTATGTGTATATCAAATTATACACATAAAAATTGTCACAAGATTTGAAGTATTTGAGGTAATCATTTATGATTTGAATTGTACTAATATAGTGCGTATATTATACATACAGCTGTAACAAACGAGTGACATTTGTGTTGTTTTTGCATCTCATTTGCTCAGTAACCTTTTTTGTTAGCATTTTATATTAATACGACTATATAAATATAGATAGTTGATAATAATAAGAATGTAACTAATGTAATCGGTTATATTTATACTGCAAGTGGAGGGTAGAGGGTTCAATGTCTCTTTAGAAGGCTGGGAATAGCATACCACTCCATATAAGTCTCACATATTCGTGACGGCAAAATGCTTGTTAAAATGTATAATTATTAATGTTATTCATGAGCTTTTTTGTATCTATACAAATATGTATGTATGTACCTATAGCAATAGCTTTTACCTGCGGCTTTGATAACTGTAATGTATATTTGACCTACCCCTGGATATCAGCATTTCTTTTCTTAATGAAAGATACTCTCACACACAACTCACATTCGCATTTAGCTTCCTAGCTAATATTACGATGTGTGAATTGTGTGTTTTTTTCTTCGATCTGTCTACGCTATTGACCCAGCAAGGTCTTAACAGCTTCACCGGACTAGAGCGTGTGTGTGTTTACGTAATTCTTCTTCTCCTATAAAAAAACTTGTAGGTTTTACATCAATCCCGTAGATGACACGATTCTCGTAATTTTTTTTAACTTTCCAACCATGATTTTAAATTGTTTTGAATTTTTGTAATAAATGTAATTGTAGTCATAACTTACAGTACCCAGCTTTTGATTTAACATTTTTCCTATGGAAGAGCTCCTAACTTTGTTTGACTTTGTACCTCTATAAATGATACCATACATTATCCCTGTATAAATAATTAAAACTCTATAAGTTACATATAAGTCTATAATCTACATTATATATTATGAAATGACAATTGTGAGAAATATTATTTTTTATTTGTAAAACCTTTTGTTTGTAGTTGGATCAATCAATACATCCTAATACCACACATCCGTACCGAATACCTACGCACAAAAGCCGGCAGACCTTCTGTATAATAGTCCTTTCTTGTTTGATTGGCGGCATTTTTCAAAGCGATTAAATCTGGTAAGAGTGCGCAGGAGCATGCATTCATACGATACACGCATTGATTTTATGTGAGACATATTAGTGTATAGTCGACTACGTATTGACTTATGCCTATTCAAAGCCACATTTATGATGATTTAAACGAATATCTGATTTTGAATATAACCTAACATAAAAGTTTTTTTTTTTAATTTGTTGTCGATATAATTACAAAAAAGTTGAATACTTGCTTTAAAAAGGTTACGTTTAAATGCACCGAGGTCGCTGAATGTTCGCCATCTTGATCTATTGTCTCGCTTTGATTAGGTTAAGTTAGACTTGCGAAAAAAGGAAATCGCGAACTTGCCTCGGGTGAGCGCGGTGCACTTAGTACGAAACCTTTTTAAAGCAAGTATGTAGTGGTACATATATATATGTATATATGTAGGGGTTTTCAATGATGCAGCGATTTTCTTCATAAAACAACTATACTTTTTAAAATTACAAAAAAAAACACTTGTACTTAAAAATACGTCTTAGCTTTACGTCGTACGTCATTAACACAGAGAGAGGAAGTCTGTCAGTGCTACCTCTCCTGAGGAATTGTCGAACTAATGGTTCGTTCAGAAATATATTCCTACATATATGTATGAATAGTTAGCTTAGCTTAGGTTAGGTGAATTGCATGTATCAGGCAACAGCCCAAGCTGAGGTGTGCCGTGCACCATTGAGCTGATTGTCAAATAAAATCGGCTGAGTGCCTTAAGCGCTCGCCTTATTAGTCCGGTCAAGCTGTTAAGACCTTGCTGGGTCAATAGCGTAGTCAGTTCGAGAGAAAAAAAAGCAAGTATTTAATACGTATTTAACTTTTTTGTAATAACAACGTATAGGTTTAGCGTTTGACCACAATCTCATCTTACGTTAAGTGACAATGTCGTCTAAGATGGTAGAAATGTTAAAACTAAAGGTCGAACTAGCTCTCATGTGCAGCTGATGGAACACTCCAATAAATGCTTGGCGACAAAAAATATTCCTTAAGGGTGGTAGAAACCAAGCGGACTTAGAAAGTCCTACCAACATGTTATGGTTTCATTGCAATTTGTCCCTTCACCGAAAGTTCTGACTTAAGTATTCCAACCCACGTCGATTAACACAACGTCTCAACATACTATAAACTAAACCGACATCGCTTACAATACATAAATAAAGATATAAGCTACATACTTCAGAATGGTGGGCAATACAGCTAAAATTCAAGCAGTAATTCATACGCCACAAAATAACATCATGATTAAAAAATCATAGCCAAAGAAGACAGAATCAGCATGTATAAACACAAAAGCATCTATTTTCACAAGAATAGAAAAGTTTTGATCCTACCGGTAATATTACAAAAGTTAAATACGTATTAAACACTTACTTTAAAAAGGTTTCGTACTAAATGCACCGCGCTCGCCCGAGGCAAGTTCGCGTTATTCTTTTTTCGCAAGACTAACCTAACTTAACCAAAGCGAGACGAAAAAGCAAGATGGCGAACGTTCAGTGACAGTAGTGCATTTAAAAATTAACCTTATTAAAGCAAGTATTCAATACGTATTTATCTTTTTTGTAATAACACTGTACTTGTTCGCTTTACTGTGAAGATGTGGAATCGCCTGCAGGCTAGAGTGTCCCTTTCCTCTTATATCGGGTGATTTAAAAGAAGATTCATCTCTTCAAGCCAAGAGACGTTGATAATACCAATGAGATTTGTCAACAGTTGTCTAGGTTACTTTTGTAACATACCGCATTTTTCATCAGACATTGTGCAATAATTACTAAACTAATATAATAAAAAAACACGATTATCTCTATTAATTATACACAGAAACACTAAACGTCGCGGCCGTCACACGTCACACAGCTTAGCGGTTCACTTCAAGCGGCAAAACAAACATAAATTACACAAAGATTTGCGTTAAATCCACAAAAATAAAAAAAAACAAAGCGGCGATATAACTTACTTATTTATCAAACAGAATCCCTTATCACTTAAGCCAGGAACGATTAATATAACGGACTTCAAGAAAACTGTAGAATACCGCTCTGTGATAATTTTTAAAATTATCGCTAGTAGATATAGGTACCTACTATGTAAACTGTAAGTCTTGGTGTCGGAGAAGAGGATCTGTTTGGTTTCGTATTTAACAAGACCCGACAACAAACTGTGCCTCTTGAAGCGGCGAGATAAAAATGCTAACGCTTTATATAAAAAGTTTTGTTAGAAATAAGTTAACAAACTGTACAAAGCGTTGTTACATATTACATTTACATATGGGGCGTTCGATACCTAATCGGATGGTTTGAATTTTTTTTATTACCTCAATTCTGTGATGTATTATTACCCATCCAAATAGCTCTTCTGGGAAATTTTGACATTATTTATTACTTTTTCAAAATAGTTTTTGGACATAACTTTTTTTAAAATGGCCCAATTTGTTTTTTTGTTTTGTATATATATTTTGCCTTCATGAAAATATTAAATGAAACTATTAAACTACAATACCGTTCGATTGATCACTAGGAAAGTATGAATATCTAAATATTTTTTCAACGAGGTTTTTATGGTATCTATGCATTTCATTATAACCAGTGCAGTGGGTATCACCGCAGTAAACCGATTTCTATACTGTTCAAGTGATTGTCATGAAAATTTATAAATGGAGAGTATTTTGACAGTATACCATTTCTTATAGCATAAATATGTATTACATAATAAATAATAATAAATTGGTTCAAATAATAACAATTTATATAAATAGTAAAAAAATACAGTTTATAAGTCTTTCGATTAGATACATTTATTATTACCAAGGTAACTTGAGTAGTAAGTAATATCAGTTGCTAAATCTGTATTAGGAGGTAATCTCGAGTTTTTTTTAAATCGTATTTTATAGAAAGCATTCTGGAGTTTTTGGCGGGATTTTGGAATGCCATGTAGTGGATTTTATATTTAATTCCTAATCTTGTATCATTTGTAATATTGGTGGTTTTTACGTACCTAATATAGTTTGGTTATTGTGCACAAGTGACGTGGGTGGGATAATAATACTAAAGAGCATGGATTCTGACTTGACACAAAACGTCGCTGGAAAGGTATAACAAGACGGCCACCATCTTGTTAGTTCGTTGAAATGATCGCAAGAAATTTGTAATAGCATTACCCATTATTCCATTTCCTTGTATTGTGACTTAAAATTTAAAGTATCTAACTTATTAAGAACTTATTAAAAATCTATTACAATTTTCCACTCGAACAGACGTAAAGAGAGCAAATTAATAAAAACTTAATTAAATATAAATTCTACTCAACTAATTAATAACGTCTACCAGTAGATTCGGTTAGTACTAAAAAGATTCTAATTCATATTGTTGTTCAAATATATACCATATATTATTACTATTAATAACAAGTAATTTTTTAGCGTTGATATTTGAAATACCAATAAAAATACAACGGCTTGTAAGGCATATGCAATTTCAAATCGTTTATTTTTATTATTATTTGCACTCGTTTTATGAAGTGCGGACGGAGTGCCACAGCCCGTTTCTCAGGCATATTGCAGTTTCAAACATGCCACAAGCAATCGTACGCTTTTATTTTTATTATTCCCATACTACTTCCATTATGGCGGCCGAGAGAAATGTTCGACCATTATCCGAGCCGTTAAATACGACACCTTTCCTCCTCGCACGCTCGTATTTCAATTTTAAATCGGGGCTCTTTTAGCCGCCTTATTAATGCGAGCCTTTTTTCTCGCCGTGTTTGTGTAGGTGTAAGCGCTGAGAGCAGCTTTAGTTAAAAACGTAATATCATTCAGAAAGATGAAAAGAGGTTTTGAAATAATGCAACCGTTTCCGCAAATTTTGCAATGAGACTATAAAGCTATGCTTCGCGTTATTACTACAACAGCGTGTTATTTTCTATTATAAATATAACAATAATCATCTATCTCAAGTGCTAAAGTTGTAATAATTATTTATCTAAACGTTACTAAAGATAAAAACCTTAATTATTTTGATTTCTCACTGTATTTTTCGACATCTTTGATTTGGAAACCAAAAAAAGTTAATATTATTTATCACTGTAATATGCTCACCACAACTATCGTGTTCGACTTGATTAGGACCAACATATCTTCTTCTTTTATACACATAATAAGAAGGTAGCTAAATCAGCAATATCAATTAATGGTGTAGAGTGTTTATTTTACAATAATTATTCTGAAATATTAGAAAAATGTAAAAAAACTATTTATGATAAGTGGAAAGAATATTTTAGATATATGAGAGAACTAAAGACAATGGTATATGCTACAAGACTTTACAAAGTCAGTCTCTCGAACACCATGGTTTTGTGATGTAATAATGAAGAGGTTCTAAGTTGTTTTACTATATAGGTTACCTTCTGGACATTATTCGTCACAAAAGTTTGAACATTTGTTGAAAAAAGTCCTTCACCATTTTGAACAACATACGGAATTATAGATGTCGTTCACCATTTTTGGACGGAATCTGGCAAGAACAATAACGTTAGAATGAATTTGATTAAAAAATGCAATTTAGATAAACTGGATGTCAGCATCTTCCATGATATTTTACCAAAACCCTTGAATGAATTTGTTAAAATTCTATGTGAAAAGAGTGAAAGATGATTTTATAAAAGAAGATGTACGGCTTTAACGTTAGTATAATTAGGTTATGGTGGGGCTGATATGACTAGAGTTAAAAATCCCTAAATGAAATACTATGTAGATAAGAAAAATCTAACGTGTCTATAGTTTTTCGATTTTCGTGAAAAAAAAATGTTGCAAGTGCCTAGAAATAAGTAATAGAATACATTTCAACCATTTTTAGAAATATCTGTATGACAGTGTCTGTTCGTTTGTTGTTGACCACGCATCACTGCAAAAGTACTGAGTTCACAATAAAATCGCAAAGCATATCCTCAGGAGTAACTAATTTTTTGTTTCATTAAAATCGGTCCACTCTATCAAAAGTTATTGTAATATGAATGACGTCTGGAGTTTTCTACGAGAGAAGAGTAGTAAACTATACTAATATTATAAAATCAGGGAGTTTGTTTGTTTAATAGGTTGAATGCGCTAACCTCTGGAACGATTAGTCTGATTTTAAAAATTCTTTCAGTATTAGATAGCTCATTTATCGAAGACTATGGGTTTTATATCATCACGATATGACCAATAGGAGCGGAGCACCAATGAGGAATGTTTCAATATCGTTTTTTTTCTTCTGAGAGCATCCCGTTAGCGTAGCGTAGCGTTAGCGTAAAGTAACTATTCCACGCGAATGAAGTCGCGAGCAGAAGCTAGTATAATATATACTGCTAATTAGATATAGTGCAGTAACTTTGTCGTGCTTGAGTAAAAAAAAAAGGATTAATATTTTGTTTGGTTACAGGTACTTGTTTTGTGGGAAATCAGTCGAGCAAATCTCTCCTCGCGCTGGTCATAATTCCTGAAGCCATCTGTCTACTCTTGGGATGCGTGTTTCTCTCATCAGGATTACGTGCTGTTCTCCGACAGCCGGCACCAGTACCTGCACCATCAGCACTCCTTAACGCCCCTCAAGCACACATCGACCAAAGTGTATTGAGGCTTGGAGCATTCGCAGCACTATACGCGGTACCGTCAGCGTGTATTTTAGCTACATGGGTTTACGAGTATGCCTGGAGAGATGAATGGCTCGCAGCTCCGATGCCTTCATCGGAGCCGTCGACGCATCCACACCCAGCATTTTGGGTGTTCCTATTTCGTGTATTCGCGACGCAAGTTCTAGGAGTGATGGTCGCTGTTTGGATAGCGACGCCGCGATTGAAAGCGCTGTGGCGAAGAATAACCGGGCCGAGGAAGCCCACGCCTGCCAAATGTCCTTCAGGGCCACCACCAACTCCTTTAACACTCCACTGTTATGCATCTCATACGCATACAATGACCCGACATCCGCCTAACCCTAAGTACGCAACGTACCGACCCCCACAACAACATTCGTATAGAAAACCTAGGCATTACCATTACTCGGCGGGCGAAACGATACTATGACGTGACAGACTGAATGAATTTTCGGACTGAAATTAGAAGGGTTACCTTCGCATTTTTAGCAGAAGATACCACAAGTGCCATTAACTTCGTATGACCACTTTAAATGCAGACTTCAGAATGTTGAATGTACAAATAGTTAATAAGACAGACATTACATGCATTTACTGTTAACTCTATTTTGAAAACACTTGTACCTATATTGACATTTTTCTTTATAGATATCAACATTATATTTTCATGAGATACTATTAGAAACCTCGCAACTTACATAATAAAATGTATATAAAATGCTCAGATTTTCAAAAATTGTACAGTTAATTGTTATTGATTTTATGATCATGAAATCAACATATTATACATATAGATTGTAGTAGTAATTTTTTTTATTATTGCTTTTATGGCCGCAACCAGCTACAAAGAGGATATAATATGCGACGCGACAAGTAGTTGCTAAATAAGTCTTATATCCTATACGACATTAAAGGCACAGTATAAATAAAAGTGACAGTATGGAAACTACCTACAAACGCTCGAAAACGTCACAGTCACACAATATACGCATCGACGAAAACCCTAAGCGGATTATATAGAATACTTGTTAAAACCTCTCGTGATACGCATGTTTAAGTGACTGTGCCGTTTTCGAGTGTTTGTAGGTAGTTTCCATACTGTCTCTTATATTTATACTGTGGTAAAAGTACCTCACGATGAGTTAATGTTATTAATTAAAAACTTTAATATGTTAATTTTGTAAATAAAATAAGTTTGTAAATATAAAAAGTATGACCGTTTGAATGTTCAAATAAATAAATGGTCAATTTGACCTGGAAGAACCAAGTGTTTCGATTCCAAACGACTGAAATATGTATAAATTATTCAAATTAGTATCTATAATTAACAACGCTACTAATTAAATGAAGAAAACGAACAACTATTAAAGCTAGTAGGTACTATGACTGTACCTATATAAATTAATACCAATTTCTATGTTTACTGTGTGTGTATTCACTTTTTATTTATTATCTATGATTTTTATTATTTTGTGATTAATTTTGATTTTATGGATAATATCATTAAAACTAATTAAAACTGGATCTGATTCTACATATGTATATAGATTCTATTTAAATTACGAACGGCATAAAATGTATGCAAAATATTAATTAGATACACGTTTTTCTAAAAATATGCAAAATAAACTATATTTGTAACTTAATTAAAACCAGTTTGAATTTAAATTACATTTTATTTGAATTAAATGTATTTTGTATTTCTTTTCATCACTAATTATTATACTATTACTTCGCGCAGTACTATGCCGCGAAAATATTTATTAAAACCCACCAAATGCCAATACGATAAAATACTATTAGTTTAATACATATTCAATTTATTGTAAGGACTGAAATTTAAATCTTTTAAGTGTTATTTAAGTTGGTAATTATTTATGTTTTATTTTAGAATAAAAACAAGAAGATTTGTAATTAAATAGCATATAAGGTGGTACACAATAAAATATTAGTTAATAAAGTTTTTAATTTATCACTTATGACCTTCGTACTGACATTGTTTTAAGTAAACGTTTGAAATTCTGATTGGCAGCCTCTTTGTACGACGAAAATTGGTGGGAGAAAACACTGTGTCGGCTAAAATGTTGAAAATAACGGTTCTCGTCCGATTATCAAAGTTAAATAATGTCGGGCGCGGTCAATTCTTAGATCAGTAATCGGTAAATATTTCCCTATAATACAAACGTTTCATTCCTATCTGGTGTCGTTACGCCATACGCTGCCGTTCTTTATGCAATTGTAATGCAAATGTTTAACAATTTTGACGTCTAAATTTAATTTGATTACATCACCGCATTTTCTTATTTTTAAATCAAAACAGTGTTCATTTTATATATCAGTGATGTGTGTGTATGTATATCAGTGATTTACTAAATTGATTTGGACAAAGATGCCCCTAAAAGGAAACCCCATAACTTTCTACCTATAATTTAAAGCTATTAGAAATCCAACCCATCGAGGTCTGCAAGAATACATTTCACACAATTTCCATGAAGAAGTTTGCTCCGCCCATGGATTGATACCCATAACTTAATGTCTTATGGTATTTTGCTATTAGGGACTGCATCTAGACACCATTTTCCTACCACAAGAACGGGCAGTTCGAGCAATTTATGATATGGGTCCTCGCAAATAATTAAAGGATACATTTCAGGAATTCTGAATCTAACTCTGCCCTACCAATATATTCTTGATAATATCATCTATGTTCACAAAACCTTAGATAACCTGAAATTAGTAAAAAAGCCAACATAATTTAAATATTAGAAACAGTAACAAATTGGTCATATCATGTTTCAGGGCTACGAAGACCAGTATCAGTTTATAGGTAATAGTATTAGGTTCTATAAAAAAGTCCCTAAGCATATTACCGATTTGATGGATAGTAAGTTCAAACTCTATATCCAGCGAGCTTTAATAGCTAATGATATTATAGGATGGGTCGATTGTAAACGATGGTGACGCCTGTAAACAACGCCCCTCTCTGTGCATCTGTCAAATATGAATATAATTATCTATGTTAGTAAAAATAAGTATCATGAAATGATAAATCTGGTCGAGTTTCTTGGCTGTTCTTCTCGAGGGCTGGGTTATTTTCTGAACAGATGGAGATTTTGATTTTCATAAGCGCCTTCTCAGGGTTTAAACTGAATAAAGTACTTGATTTTGATTTCAGTTAAGTTTTCGAAATTAAGCTGCGTGCGAAAGTACTTGATTTTGGAACTACAGCTTGAAATAATAACTCATAAGAATATAATCAATTAACTCTGAGGCAATGGGCTTTATCCTATAAAATATATGCCGGTATAATATTGTCTTTTCAAATCTGGCGATAAATTGTTTTTACGCAATATAAATGAAACGGAACATCATGTAAAATTAAATTAAACTTATATTGAGAGTTTTTGGCGGGATCTTAGTCTGTCATGTAGTGGATTTTATATTTTATTCATAATCTTGTGTTATTAGACTCTATATTTTGTAAATTTGGTGGTGTTTTGCGTAATATAGTTAGTTTATTGTGCATAAGTGAAGTGAATGGAAAATAATACCACGGAGCATGAAATTCTGAGATGCCATAAAAACTCCCTGGAAGGTTCTAACAAGAGATCCACCATCTTGTTAGAATATTGACTCACACGACGCTTAATATTGAAGTGATTGCACGATGCTTGTAATATAATTGACTACGTGACAATGGCAGTTATGATCTGAATGATTGATTGCCAAAAATAAAGTAAAAAAAAAACATATGCCAATTGTGTTATTATTATATTTATGATTATTTGTCAGCAGTGATAATAATCGTTTTATGTCACTACGAAAACATAACATATACAAAATATTATTTAAAACCACGGAATAAAGAGTACAATTTTTTTTTGTTCGTGTCTAAAACACATTTAATTTTTTTTCATATTACTTATTGCAAATTTTTATTGTTTCTCAGCAACACTGGTAGAATACTCAAAGTAGTTTTTGGCTGGATTTTAGTCTGTCATATAGTGGATTTTATATTTTATTCATAATCTTATGTTACTTGACTCTATATTGTGTAAAATTGGTGGTATTTTATGTAATATGGTTCGTTTATTGTGCATAAGTGAAGTGAATGGAAAATTATACTACGGAACATCCATTCTGAGATGCCACAAAAATTCCCTGAAAAGTTCTAACAAGAAGGCCACCATCTTGTTGGTACATTGACATAATCGCAAGACATAAATATCGATTTCCTAACAAGTCCTGATATTTTTAAACCCATCTTTGGCCTTATCAACACCACCACCAATTGTTAAAATATCCCCAATATTTGAACAATTTTGCTTTATGAGAACTAGGAGATTAAGAAGATAAAAATGTCTGAAAGATTATAATAGAAGATGTGGCGCTTATGCCTTTACATAAGCTTGGACATAGAAGAAAACTGGTTAAAGAATACATAAGAACAATCTATATTGACAGCTTCAAAATTGGCAGTATGGATTAATTCCTTCGCCTGTCTTATTGGACGAATATTATTGTTACTACCTACACTCAAAACAAAACTTACAAGAATTTAGATTTCGTTTGTATATATTTAAGTATTTTTTATAATGTCCTCTTATACTCAAATGGGACGTTTAGGTAATTATATGATAGGTAGTTATAAAAGTCTTCTACAAGGGAGGTAAGTTTGAGGTTATGACGCTGTATGTAATGTTTTGAATGCAAAATTTATATATAAAAATATAAATGAATATTGTTAGCATAACGTTACTGGTAGCTACTAACGTTGGTTATAACCATTGATAGATATTTTAGTGAATATCGTGATTCAGTGTTCAAAATAAGAACTATACATACTTAAAACTGGCTTGCCATCTACTGTTTATATTTTTCACAAGAGTTAAATTCACAATTTTCGAAAATCTATATATTACAGAATAAATTGGTTAAATCCAGTTCAAGTATGCAATTACACAAAGAAATCTGCAGAAGAAAAGCTGGGTTTGGATAAACCTAAGAGACCATTAACTCCATTCTTTAAGTTTATAGCACAGATGAGGCCAGCTTTGCTTGCTAAAAACCCTGGTATTTCATCTAAAGAAGCAATAGCATGGACATCAAAGCATTGGCAACAATTGGACAGTGAGGTATCATAAATTTCAATTAATAAATTCACAGTAAAATAATAAAGACAATGTTATTAAATTGTAGTGAATACTATTTGTTGATGCTATTATTATTATTTTCTCGAACTGACTACGCTATTGATATATATATTCATATATGTATGAGTTGTTGAAATGTATATGTGTGCCAAGCATACACTCCTCAACAACTCCTCTATATATTTACTTCGGAAAATCTGGAGTTTTTTTCAGTTCAATGAGGGAAAAAAAGTAAACCCTTCCACCTTCATGTCCATGATCATGTAGTGTTGTAGCAGTGATGTATATTTGTGTCACCATATCGCGTAAGCAATGCTCTCAAGGGCTTCCTACCGAGGGATCAAACCTAGGCTTAAGCCGATGCCGAGAGAGGCCTAATCAGGTGTATTATTATTCTAAATTTATAGTTTAATAAAAATCTATACTACCATTATAAAGCTATAGTGTTTGTTTGTTTAGCTTAATGCATTAATCACAGGAACTTCTGGTCCATTTTGAAAATTTATTTCAGTGTTAGATTGCTAATTTATAGACGAAGGCAATAGGCTATATACAATAATGCTAAGACCGTTAACGATAGCGGGGTGGTAGGGTTTTACAGCCTGACTGGGTCGCAACCATCATGTATATGGCGGAAAAGCCTGTAATAGTGATTTGCTTCTGCGGGCCTCGTTTCAAGATCAGCCTGTGCATATCCAGCTTTTTGCAGGCCGGCATGATAGTGGCTACTGGCGATGGATATTGTTTCACTCGGTAGGCACTATTGTTTTTGGATTGTACTGTGCTTACCAACAGGCACAGTCCAGTCATTTTGCCGTGCTAAAATAAAAATAAAAAAAGGCCAATAGGAGTGAAGCACCAATGAAGAATGTTTCGAAATCGTATTTTATTCCTTTTGAGAGCTTCCACTGTGTATTAGTGATAGCTCAAAGTTACTATTCCATGTGGACAAATTCGCAATTAGAAACTAGTATATCTATATGTATATATTATGTTTTGCAGTCGTGCTTTTGTATCATTGAATACTGTGAAGTGATTAATTTTTGTGTATATGTATGTAATTGGTCTTTCGGGAATGGTTCGCACAAATGATTTTTTTATTTATTTAACTTTATCCGCAAAGTCTATTTTCAATACTGAATGGTGCTTGTTTGAATTGATGATTAATAATATTAAAATGTATATAATAAATATATGGCAGGTCAGTTAGAGATAATAATATGAGTTGTGTAATAAGCATATGTGATGAAACACATCATAGCTTAACA
Organism: Antheraea mylitta; assembly: GCA_014332785.1. Lineage (NCBI taxonomy): Eukaryota > Metazoa > Arthropoda > Insecta > Lepidoptera > Saturniidae > Antheraea > Antheraea mylitta. The sequence continues at coordinate 705,125 of JACEII010000004.1, forward strand.
CCATTGGTACACATAACTAAACTTTTTATAATATCTGTTAAAGACAAAAACACAAATGGCCAAAGAATATGAAAAGGATCTTGAAGATTATAGGAAAATCAAAGCAATGTATGTATCTTCACTCACCGAGCAACAAAAAGCAGATATCAAAAGAGTGAAAGAAGAAATGGCTATTGCAAAGGAAAAGAGAAAACAGAAATCTGTAAGTGAGCTTTATTTGATAAATATACCATTATAAACTATATTATAAAAAAGTTATTAATTTCTACATTCTATGGATTTGTTTTATCCATATACATTTATCAATATACATATAATAAAAATGAAGTCTGTCTGTCTGGCAGATAGCTGAAATTACAGCGAGTTACTTAGGCTACTCTAAATTAGACTAGGTCTTAATCACGGCTTCATCTGCAATGCTATCTCCAAAACGGTTAGACCAATCTTCGCAAAACTTTTATTTGTAGATAGCTGACCTTATACAAAGTAATTCTAGCTATTGACCGTGGTTTGGCTGCAGTGCTGTATGATATGTATGAGTATTAAAAACCGACTGTTTAGATGGCCAGCACATCCTACCTGGGTGTAATTATAATCTCACCAACAGACGCCACAACCACAGAATTTTATTTTAAGGTGATCTTAGAGTTAACAAAAGTAAAAGAAATAACATAAATAAGGTCATAAAAAAGTTTATACAGATATAAAAGTATATAATTGCGAATTGTTATTGTTTTAGCTTATATATACTCTTTATTATTTTATTACTTAGCTATTATTGTAATTTCATGGAGTTATTTTTATTTTATAATTACAAGATTATTAATGTGAAACATCTATAGGCGAGGGTTAACATGATTGTTGGCCTGGCAAGATATGGTGCCGCAAAACATGAACTTTGCACTATTAAGGAACTACTCATAAACATTTGTAACCCTATTTGTATAAGCATAATATTTAAATTGTTTTGTCGGCCACTCGTTCTACTAGTGTTATGTGGCACGCGCTGACGACCTAGCGCACTTTGATACATGCCACCAAACACACGGCGCATAGCTGAATTTTTGTATTTAATAAAAATGAATATTTATGTAATAAAATAAATAAACAGTCATTATTTTATGGAACAACGTACTTTACTTATAAATGTAACGCTTTACCTTTTTATTATGCCATAGCTGACTCCTGTCGTAATCTGTTCTTCTATGCATTTAACTTTTACAAAACAATTTCAATGTTTCACATCTGCCAGGCATCCCTTTGACGGCTCAGTTTCATTTTCGTATTGTTGGTTCAGTTCTATCTTATTTATCAGCACTTACTGTATTTTTGTTTCCATAAATATTCATTCAGCTTAATAGAAAGGATGATTTGTAAATTAGCTGCCAAAGTCTACACAAATGGAGTCAGATTTTTTATTTCTCTCCAGGCTTATTTCTGTATTATGCGTTACTTGATAAAGCTCCAGTGGATGATAAATTTATCATAAATGAATTCTACTTGTTTCATTGAATAATTTTATAATTAAGAAAGTCTTTTATAAATTACAGGAATTTAAAGAATTAGGAAAGCCTAAGAGACCAATGTCTTCATACTTCCTATACATACAATCAAGAAAGGACAATTTTCATGGTAAAAAATTGAAAGAATATCAAGAACTGGTTAAAAGTGACTGGTTGAAACTCCCAGAAAGTGAAAGAGTAAAATTTGAGAAAGAAGCAGAACAACTTATGAAAAAATATAAGTATGTTTAAGGTTTTATTAATATAATTCAGATTATGCTAATCATTTTCTATACTAATACTAGCGGTTTCAGGGACGTTGTCTCACTATGATAATAAAAAATCCTATTATCCGGTCGTAGCGCCACCTACCGGGTCCTATTGTGAATCTAAACCATTCTCGGATCTGGTGGAACACGCATACAACATTTCATTAAAATCGGTCCAGCCGTTTAGGTAGAGTTCATTATAGATATATAAAGATAATAAAGCTCATAACATTTTTTGTTTGCTAGAACTACATATCATATTTCAGAAATTATTTTTGAATTTTGTTGTCTATTTACTGAAGAATGTTATAAAGGGACTGGAGCAATTAGCACTTAAGATATAGGTCAGAAAGTGTACTACATCAAAACATAGCAAAGCGGGGCAAAGACGGGAGTACTTATGGGTTCACTCGACAGCAATATCCTCAATAGACTTTCCAAATTCTTAATGTGTCTAATTATTTTTCACTCCTGTCTGAGGATGAATTTTCAAAAGCCATTTTTAAATGTTTATGTAAGGAACTATTGCGCCAAATTGCATACTTCTAAACAAAACAGTTTAAGCTTGTGTAGTTTATCCCCTCATTCCTCTGTCAGTATTTGAGTGTTATCCAGCATAAAAGGAAGTATAATTTTCTTAAAATATTTAGTAAGGAAACAATGACTTCATGACCTAATGTTAAAACAAAGCAGCTTGTACACTCATCAAAGAAGTCTAAGCAACATGTACTAATTTAAATTTTACGATGGTTCTTCACATTATGTATTTTATTTTTAAAATAATATCTTTTAGGTTCTATGATGCAAAAATAACAGCTGTTCTCTTTATAAGTTCTTTTAATAACAGAAATGAACTATACTGTAGAAACTAAGACACATAAGAGACTAAACTTTTTTTTTACAAATAAAATTTCTAAAGAAAATGTATTTATTGTGAAAGAATAGAACAATTCAATACAAAGTATGGTCTCCTCTGCTATTCAGAACTTGTCGGCAACGATTATTCATTGAATTAATGAGACTGTTTATGTTATCTTGCGGTATTCGCTCCCAATGGAATTGTAGCAAATCCTTCAGCTGTTGGTTGTTGTCGCTCCGTCCAAGTCCTTCAAAACACGTCTCTGGAGCATGTCCCATGCGTGCTCGATAGGGTTGAGATCTGGCGATTGTGCAGGCCAGGGCAGTACCCGGATGTTCTCCGTTGCAAAGTATTCACTGGTTCGCCGAGCTGTATGTGAACGCGCATTGTCATGCATTAACCTAAAATCGGAGCCAAAGGTTTGTGCAAATGGGTAGACATAAGGTCTGAGAATATCCTCAATGTAATTTTCAGCATTCATGTTTCCATTTACAAAAACGAGCTCAGTTCGCCTGTTCTTCATAATACCCACCCATAACATAACTTTTGAGCCGCTGTATGGATGAACTTCCTGAATGCACCTGAGCCTTTCAGTATTTCCGGGCCGACGATACACTCGCACCCTTCTTGTATCAGGCTTAAACCCGAATCGCGACTCATCGGAAAACATAATTTTATCCCATTGTTCTTGGGTCCATGTTATGCGTTCTCTACACCATTCATATCGACGAGCGCGATTCCCGTGACGTATCGGTGGGCATCTGATTGGGCGTCGAGCTCGTAGGCCGTACTCATGCAGTCGATTTCGCACAGTTTGAGGACTTACATCAACACCACTTGAAATTTGTAGCCTCAAACTTATTTCTAGAGCGGTTAACATCGGCTGGCGTCTTGCAATCAGTTGTATGTACCGGTCTTGCCGAGTGGTTGTACTCCTTTTACGGCCTGGATGCTGTTCAGCGGGTTCTCCTGTATTATTGTAGCGCTGCCAAAGACGACAAATAACACTTCTATGAATGCCAAAATGTCGAGATACCTGAGATGGATTACTTCCCGCTTGCAATATCCCTACAGCTCTTTGCATTTCATCTGCCATCAAATGACGTCGCTTCATGTCGTATAGAATATCTAACAATTCAATTTTGTCCCTAACTTTATTTAAATGGTTGGTAAAATTATAAAATCAAGACTATTAAAACGCACTTAAATTCAAACAAATTCGTAGTCATTTGAATTTTATGAAAAAACAAAACAATCAAATTTTTTTTTTTACAACCAGCAAGTATGTCATCAATAACAAAAAAGTTTACTTACCTACGCACTTTGTTTGAGTAAATACTTAGAAATTATTTAATATAAATGGTAAAATTTGTAATATCACGCATGTTGCTTAGACTTTTTTGATGTGTGTATATTGTGAAATACAACAACGTGAACAGTTTTAAAAAGTTTACCAGTTATAAACTGGATCTGAATGTGATTTACGATAACATCTCTGATACTTCTCTCATACCTTTATGTATCACCACAATGATAACATTATGGACATAAGTCCATAGTATTAATACATGTAGGTGTGAGAAGACATTATCTTCATGTGTTTCGAACTAATAAACTCTGTGACTATAAACACAACGCGATAACATCAAAGCAACTCGAAAAACTAAGATCTAATTTCGATTCATTATTGAAATGACGAAGCTATGCGTACGTTATTCTGTGCTTTATTCGACATTCATTTTGAGGTTAATTTTAGCGCATCAAGTAGCCAAAGCTCCGTTACACTGGTATGGGACTGGCATGAGAAGTAGAACACTAACATTACCTATTAAAAAAACTAATTGAATTAAGTAATTGTTGTGATATAAGTCAAACAAGAATATTATAAACACTAGAGTTTTCTCTCGATGAAAATTTTATATACCTACCTAAATAAAATAGACAAAAATAAGCAATAAATGTAATAGAAAATGTACTTAATCTATTTTCACTTCATTTTTTAAAGATGTTTATCTTCTGAATGAAATTGCTTTAAACTTAAACTATATATAAACATTTCAGGAAAGATTTAGAAGCATGGGAGTTGAAAATGGTATCAATCGGTCGCACAGATCTCATTCGTTCCAAACCATCACAAGAGAAGAAGTCAAAAGCATCTGAAAAGAAGCAATAGGAACTCGGGTGCTCTGACGAAATAAGAGATTCTATTCGTAACCAGTCTGAATTGAATACTATGAATAATAATGTACAAAGTATACCTAAGGAAATCAATTCTGCTAGTCTAGTATTGTCAGAAGGAAGTGATTGCAGTATACACAAGAAAGTCGATGATCGTCAGAGTACGGGTGAACAAGATAAAATAAAATTGAATAAAACAGTGAACTCTGTTAGCAAAGAGAAAGAGAGTAAGACCTTCATTAGTACAATTAAAAGCTTTTTCAGTCGTTAAGTATTTTTGTTTTATCTGTTACTATAATTAGTTATATTTCATTTGCATTATGAGTTGCATTTTCGACAATAATATGTTAATTGTAATAAATTGCTTAGAAATAGTGATTAAATAATTTAGTATGTATATATATGGTTTTACTTTTATTTTCGCAATTATCTTTTAGTATATGCATTCTGTTAGATAGATTTTTTTATAGAAACAAAATGTATAATTCATTTCACTCATTATTTGAATATTGAATTCGTAAAAAATAAAATTTTTTACTTTTTATAGCCCAAAGATACTTGCATACATTTAGATACATTTGTATCTCTATACAGCGCTACTGGTTAGTCGGTAGCAATATTTTTTCAGGATAATCGTTAGTCGATTTTTGTTTTAAATCGATTTAAAAAATAGGTGCTTAATATTTCACCTAATTAATTATCTAGAGAAAAACAAAATTAATATACACTCAACATCATGTGATTTACGCAAAAATGAACTGGTGTAATAACAAAGAAAGCAGTGAATTACACTGTGCCACCTAGTCCCGCCTACTTCCCTTACTTCGATCCGCGGCCCCGCTTCCGTTTATTCCACCATGCGGCGTTCCGATGATTAGCAGTTGCGTAATGATTAAACTAGAAAAGTTCCCCTATAGTGTTATTCAATGAACGTAGATATGATTTTATGTTTAAAAGTCTTGTTTCCATACTTTTAAAAGTTTTAGAACTAACTTTAACTAAGGTTCTCTTTGTTGTTTATTAGTATTTGTTTTGATATTATTACTTTATATGTTAAATTTGAGCATGAACTTCCAAATAATTGAATGGTGTTAAACTTTAAACAGTCACCTGGTATATTCAGGAAACTATATATCTTATCTTAGTTAAAAATAGAAGTACAATTATGTATCTCCAGTGCTGTTTGTCATTAATATTTATTATCTAAATAGATAGGAATCAGCTTACAGCTTTAAATTATGTTTGATTGTGCTATGGTGCCAAGGAGAATGATCAAATACTCGGGTTCCAGTATTTTTTTTACCTTAATTTAACTCACATTGGGATAGAAGACACACAGTATAAGTAGACAGAAGTACAGAACAATTTCGTTGTTTATTTTTGATATCTATTATTAGTTATTTTTAACCGACTTCAAAAAAAGGAAGGAGGTTCTGGATTCGACTGTATTTTTTTAATGTTTGTTACCTCAGAACTTTGGACTGGGTGAACCGATTTTGATGATTCTTTTTGGAACGAAGTTCCTTACGGCAGGCTTGGAGGAGATAGGGATTTTGCTGCGCGACCGAACTGAAAAAAATGTGATAGTAAAACCGTAACGAAAAGTGCGTGGAATAAAACCGTTAAATGAGACGCGACAGTCGTATACACAAGCGAGTAGTGTATAATACCTGTCTCTTTCTCCTTTTTTGTAATTATTTCTATGTAATTTTATATTGTTAAACAAAAATAAAGAGACATATTTTTTTATTTTAATTGATAATTTGAATTACGATTACATAAAATTGAGCACGATTTTTTTTACATTAGCCGAAGGAACTTCATCCACGACACCACATTCTTTTTTTATTTAAAAAGCTGGTACTTTCTGGTCCAGTTCTGACAACCGCATACAGTTCAAAACGATGTATGTTTAAGTATTTACACGACAAATAGACGAATAACCCAATATCACGCCAACGGATTTCGATTATTCGGGCACCGACTTCCAATACATCTCAGGTAGCGTACATATCCATATATTTTATTTAATTTGGTTAATTTAATAAATTATTTATTTTTCGCTTTGTAGTGCCTTTGTATTTTTATTGATATTGAAGTCGGTTATTTTTTTTTTTTATTTATTTTATGTTGTTATAATGTCGCATGGAAGTTACAATATTTTTCGACTTCGAAGAGTCATTAAATTCTGAAGATGATATTTCTATGGAAGGCGTTACCCTTTTATAAATAAACAGTTATTTTATTACGAACTTATTTGATTTACAATGATACTATTGTAACGACACACAGCATACAAAATCTATGCTACTAATAATAGAGCCACGCTGAAATTATTACTGGTTTCAGCATGAATAGGTCGGCTCGCCCGGGGTAGTACCACTCTCTCACAGAATATCGACGTGAATTTACAGTTGTTGCATTTCGTTCGGTCAGTGAGAGCGCTGGAAGCTTACCTCCTCTCCCCAAACATATGCTGGCAACGCTCTTGCAACTCTCTTGGTGTTGCAAGCGTCTATGGACGACGGTGATCACTAAACGTTAGGTGACTCGCCTGTTCGTTTGCCTCCTATAATATAAGAAAAAAAAGAAGCTGCATAAATAAATACCGAATAAGGCGGATCATTCAACTAAAGTACGACATCACTTGAAATTCAGTCCCGGCAGCAATCAACTGTTACCAAAGGTTAATTATAATCGTGCCCCTAAAGCACATACATAATGAGGGATTTTCTTTATTATTCTGGAATTGTCTATTACTTTATTGCTCATTTACTATTGTTGATTTTTAACCTTTACTTTTATTGCTACGGTAAATCATATTGTTTTTTATTTAATCATATAGCTTAGTTTATTAGTTTACCTTTCTCTGCAAGGTTCAATTTATATGGAATATTACTGCCGCCAAAATAAGTTATTCTATAACACCACCCAGAGAGCACGTGCAGTGGAATGAGAGGTAAATTTCCTGTAGACGGAAGTATCATCAGCCCCTAATATATCATATAGTTATTTTTATTTTTTCGAACTGACTACGCTATTGGCCTTCACAGCTTCACCGGACTACAAGTTATTATTATCTGTACGGTAGTCCGGTGAAGCTGTTAAGACCTTGCTAGGTCAGTAGCGTAGTCAGTTCGAAAGAATTTTCTTTATGTTTTAGGAGGTAAACGAACATACGGGTCACTTGATGTTAAGCGTCCATAGATACTTGCAATACCAGGGGAGTCGCAAGTGCGTTGCCAGCCTGTCTTTGGGGGAAGGGGAGAGGAGAGAGGAGCGAGGGGAGGTGGTCCGGTCCTCCGACGGTCTCACTAACCGAACGAAACGCAACAAGGCAAACAACGTTACCTACTTCATATCGATTTTCTGTGGGTCGGGTGGTACTACCCCAAGTGAGCCGCTTCTCGGCCTTTTGGTTAAGATTGACCAGAACTGCACGTATTATATGTCCTCATATAGCTGACATCCAAAAGAGTCAAATATAAGCCATACAAAACGAGAGTTTATTCAAAGAACCATTTTTAAAAGATAAATTTGTAGAAACTTTTGTATGAAAATAATCAAGATTAAAAATACACTCTTGCGCTTGTCCTTGCTAAATTATTTATTTTTTTAGTGAATAGCCAGGGTACGGTCGTTTTTTAAAAATGTGCCTCTTTACTGAAAGGCTTACGATTCAAAAACAACTTGAACCCTATAAGGCAAGTTAATAAACACCTACTATTCTGTGTTTGCATTCCAATTTTTTTTGAAAAGCCACAGTGAAGGACAAAAAGAGCCACATGTGGCTCACGAGTCGCGGTTTGCAGACCCCTGTTCTAAAGTACTTGACAACTCAGCAGTCGATTGTCCATTAATTTACCAGAATACGACTGAAATATGGCTATTCGATTAGCATTTGAATATCTTACCATATTAATTGTTCTATTTTTTTACAGCACGCACCATACTACTGATTGTATGGTAATAAGTTGTTGAAGAAAGAAGACTCCTTTTTTATAAACTGGTATTTTATTTGAAACATGTTAAAAAAAATATAATAAATTTGATTAGCAATTGTCCATCTTTATTTACACTAGAAATTAAGCTGATATTTCACCACTCGTTCATACTAAGTTTGCACCATTTATAACAGGAATTAGAACTAAGTGTTCTCTTAATGTGAACCAGTAGTTGATTAATATCCTTGATAACATTATAAAATGTGTGTTCTATTTACATTGCTGATGTTTACAGAGAGGAAATACTTAATTTAAAATTAAATAACTCGTTCCATATGATAACATGAATAAAATTATACACACGAGTTTATTAAATTAAACATGTTTAAAACCTTAAGTGCTATTACAAAAAAAGTTAAATACGTATTAAATACTTGCTTTAAAAAAGGTTTCGTGCTAAATGCACCGCGCTCGCCCGAGGCAAATTCGTGTTATCCTTTTTTCTAACCTACCCAAAGCGAGACAAAAGAGCAAGATGGCGAACATTCAGAGAGCGCAGTGCGTTTAAAACGTAACCTCTTTATACGTATTATTATTATTCATTCAATACGTATTTAACTTTTTTGTAATAACACCAAATCTTTTTGGGGTTAGTTATTTTATCATAGACAACCTGTTTCTTTTATGTGATTGTAACATTTTTTTTTTTTTCGTAATGACAATGCTGTTGACCTGGAAAGGTCTTACAGCTTCACCGAACTACAAATCATGTATTAATGGTTTTGCCTTATAGAAGATATTGAACAAAGATATATCTTATTATAGCAACCATGGCGACATTTCGTTCTTTGGTATTATCAGCTTAACCCTGTATTGATACTAAACCCACGAAACCAACAGAAGTAATTTAGTTTACTAAATTAGATACATACATAATTGTATTTATAATAAAATTATATTAAGTAATAGAATAAGTTATATGATATCAAGTTAGAATAATATAAAACATGAATGTATGACCAGAAAAAATATAAACTAAAAGGGAAACATGGTCTTTTTATTTACAAAATTGTAACTGAGAAAGCTGCAATGATGTTATAATATAGTTTATCTTTTTCTGGAAACTTCAGAACATATTACTGTAGGTACAAAGTTAAATGCATTTATTTCCATAATCCCAAGTTAACAGTTAATATACAAGCGAGTCAAAATCTTTTATTAATTCTGTACACAAACTTTATAAAAATATATTTATACATACAAAACCTAAGTAATTTGGCATATCTGATATACTTCATAATATATAATTGTTGTTTCAAATATTTTATATGCATTATAAATACATTGTGGTGTGATGCAGTCTTTGAATATATACAATATCAGCATATTTAAAATATTTTAGTATATGCAATAAATAACTTACTATTTACTCTGAGTACTTACTTACTCTGTGTTTACTATTGAACTATTTAAGTTAAGAATTGTTCCCTATTTCAGTATTTCTGTTTATTGGTTTTGTAATGGATTTTTTTTACTAAGATCATAAGATGTACACCACATCTGATAGGCTGTTTGGTCAATGTAATGTTCAGAACTATTATGTTTAATAAAGATTATTTCTCAAAATTAATAATTGTGACTGTATTTGATACTTTCCAAGTTATTTTCACCAAATATTGATATATGACAGACATATTTAAAGAATAATTTTCATATGAATAGTGTTTTGCCTTAACAATATTATCAATACTGCCTACTTTTACCATATGTTAAACATCACATACATACACACCCTTTGAGTTTATATTATGCATATAAATTAAAACTAGCAGATATTTAACATTAAGTCTAGAATATAACAGACTGCTTATCAAGTCAAATTAGAAACATAACCATATGTTTTGCCCATGTCTAAAAACCAATATCGAGACACCATTATAAACTATTCACAACATAATTTTGCATATACTATTCTGTTCATATAGCTACTTGTGGCATTGAGCAAAATATATTTGTTAACTAGTATACTATTTAAACACATTCATAAAACTAAACATGGCATTGTGATTAAACTGCACAACCACACGTCACTTATACAAAGGCACAAGCAATATACTATTGAACATTGTTGGGCACATTCAAATTCAACTTTAGCAAGTCACAGATACTACATAAAACCTAAGGTACAATAAATATATTTTTGTTATAAACATTATTGCTAATCAACATGAAGAGTCAATATCAAATTTTTGAAAGAAAAAGGTTCATACTTATTATTTTCAAAAATTGCAGTTTTTCTTATTCACTTCTCTGTTGTAATCTACAGAAGCTTTAAAATTTTTGTAATAAAAGTATTACTGTTTGTTAACAATGAAAATGTCAATATTTTTTAGTTTCAATTTTATATATTTTTTTATGATCATGATTTAGTAAATTATATTTCTTTCAAATATTGTTCTATCACAGACTGTTATATAGCTTTATATATTAAATAAATTACCTATTGTTACTACAGAAATCGAGTGACACAATAAAGTTGAATTTAAAATACAACACAATTCTAGCCAGTTATTTTATTAACTGGATCCATGGATGTAATGTTTTCAATTATAATTAATTAATTACTAAGTAAGCAAGCCCTCCCTCCAAGTAATGTACACAGACTGAATGCAAATTGTTACAAATAAAAAAATACAGATGTCACTACATAAAGCACCTACATATTGTGTTATTTGAATTATTCTTTGAACTCTGCTTGATGAGAATTGGTTCATCAGTCTCAATGCATTAGCTATTCTGGAATCACTTTCTTGGGGAAAACATATCATTTTGGTCACTGAATATATTACAACAGGTAAAAAAAAGTATGTAATTTCTGTTAAAGAAATTACATTGTGAAACAGTTGTATTAACAAAGACAATAATACTATGTCATACTGATATACTACGATTTTCTCAAATAAAGAAAATTGTAGTTCTTTTACACAGGAAGGGGGAGATATTAAGTTATTAGAATCAGTGGTAACCTCTTCGCCACCCGCCGCCGAGTCCAGGTGATACGAAGATGATAATGATTCCAATGACTCAAGTACAGCTGCTATCGAACCATTATTGGGACACGTCCAACTGTGAGTATTACTGTTACTATCAGACGGAAAATGAATCTCGTCATCCTGTCTGGAAATTATTGTTCTGTCTGGAGAACCTGCAACAGAAACAAAGTATCTAATGAACAAAATCTATAGGCTGTTTTCTACATGTGTAAATTTATTGATTATCCCACCTTTAAACAGGTCTTCACCAGTTTTTCCCGATATAAGTTGCAGTCTGTTATGAGAGTTTTCCAAGATTCTTTTCCGTCGAGCTTCACGACGAGCTGCTGCAGCATCAGCCATTATTGACGTTTTGGAATTGTCTCTGGTATTGATGACATTTCTGAATAGACACTACGTATCAATGACAATAAAAATTACCTTTTTTGCAGCACAGTTTTAAGGTTTTAGCAAGTAATCTATAACATAAACAACTTATAAATTCCTTGGTTTTAGTAATAATATCTATGATAATAAGATTCAATAAAGAATTTTTAATTTCATATTTGTCTAAATATTATTGATAATTTTATATTTTCTTATAATTTACTGTATGTATTACATACACCTTAACGTTTTTAAAATATACATTTGTACAAAGTCTATAGATTATTTTCTTTGGCAACCGGAAGTTGCTATTTTGTCTATCGAAACAGCAACGCTAAGAAATTTTGTTTGGCGCCTTTATGGGGCCGGTATAGAAAAGTCGGATTAGACTGATAATATATAACACTTTATTATTTCGTGTATTTATAAGCAATATAAAAATGGGCGACAAAGGCGATGGAGGTAAATAATGATGTTTAGCTTACTTCACTTGCTGTGTCGTAAACTTGTCGAGTTTTGTTGTTTTCTGACAAGTAGCAGTTTGTGGTTATCACATTTTTGAAAAGAAACTTTGATATATTGTCATTTGTAGAAACATTCGATGATGCGGTAGAAGAACGAGTGATCAATGAAGAGTATAAAATATGGAAGAAAAACACTCCGTTCCTATATGATTTGGTGATGACACACGCCCTGGAATGGCCCTCGCTGACCGCTCAGTGGCTTCCTGACGTGACGAGGCCTGAAGGAAAAGACTACTCGGTTCATAGGTAATAATATCAACAAATTATTACTATTCTGTTATAAAATCTTGTCTTGTTGCTGTAACTTGACTATTTCAAATACAGTTCTGAAAATCAAACTATAACAAAGCGCTGTAGAAAAAGAACACAATAAAACCCATTGATATTAAAAATGTGCACACCTAAAACCTCTTTTTTTATCATACAGTGCACACCACAATTTGATGCACAACTCTTTGTACTTATTGTAGATTTTACTAATGAAAAAGTATGTACACCAATTTTACAACATAAATTATAAAGTTCTAAACATTTGATAATCATATGGTGTATAATGTTATTAAAATGTAATGGAATGCTATAATTATTACTCTTTATTATTTGTAGTGTCTCTTAAATTTACCTTTTTTCTAAAGATATATTCTATAGTATGCTAGATATTTTATAAAGTTAAAAAGAATAATGTTTCAGTGTATTTAGGTACCACATCGATAAACTTAGTTTCAAATTCCAATTCTAAACAAAACTGAAACATTCAGCTAAAACATTGTGGTGAAAACATAGTACTAATGATGTTATGACTAAAAAGCTGTTGATACATAAGAGCTTCAAAAGTGTCTTGTTAAAACTTGCCCATATCTAAGCAAGATATAACTATTTATTTTTCACCATTAATATTGAGAAAATGTCATCTTCCACATTTTAGCTAAGATAGTATGTGGCATTTTAATTTACATATTTGTGCATTATCATGGCTTATGTTTTATCAAAATATCACATATGTAACATATCTAAAGCTTTTCAGCTATAATATCATTGTATTGTGTGGTGGTAGATTAGTTTTCTAAACTCACCTAGCTACAACCTGCAATCTTACCAAACATGTATGGAAACTTATGTTTCTGCATATATATAAATAAATAAAAGGTGATCAAACTTGAAATTATTGAACATTTGAGAGGGTATTTTGCATAGATGGTTCTACACCATTTTTTTGCCAAATGAAGCAGGGATTGACTAATTATAAGGTAGCCACCTCAGTCAGTGTCTTAGATATTTTAAAATATAATTATAGAGTAATAATTGGTTTTAGTATTTTATTTCTCTTTCTATTGTAGTTTGGTAGGTTTCATATTATTTCTGTTAAACCTTTAAATCGGTAAAAGTGTTATATATGTACTTTTATTTAAATTCAATTTATTGTGTAGTTCTGTGAAGTTGGTAAGACCTTTAACAATAATATAATAAAAAATAACACTATTTTTCAAAAAAACGATTACTATTGTTACTGAGCCTAAAACATGAGATGAACAATTTCTCACAACAGTTCCTTCCTAGTATTTAAGTTATGTCAGTTCTTTACTAAGCTCACCTTTTGTAAGTTTTTGTCGACATACATTCAATTATCACTAATATAAGGAAAGAGCAAAGATAAGTTACCAAACTTCTAAAATTTAGTTAATAATTTGCAAGGCCCCTTGTTATAAATTGCATATACTGTCGTTCTTAAGTAGGAATATAGTATCTAACTCAGCTGCTGTCCCCCAAAACAAAATACCATATGATATTTGAGCTATGGAAGTAAGTGAAGTATACCAACCTAATAGCGTCAATATCTGTAAGCTGGCGAATGATACAAAATTCTGAAGTTGTTCTTGCATAACTTTCCTCTCTTTTATGTGTTCTTATAAGTAAGAATGTGATATATATGTATGTGTCCTATATGTTATACCCCAGTATAAACTACTATCATACCAAAGTTTCTGAAAATCAGTCTAGTAATTTTTGCATAAATGTCTTCTCTTTTGTGTTTCCCTATAAGTAAGCTATACATATATATGTATAAAAAAATGTCCTAAATGTAATACCGACGTATAAACTACTAGCATCTCCCTGCGACTTTGATCATGTAGAACAGTTACTTTAGGCTAACGCTAACATGAAGCGGAAGCTCTCAAGAGGAAAATAACCCTGATTCTTAAACATTCTTCACTGGTGCTCCGCTCCTATTGGTCTCAGCGTGATGATATATAGCCTATAACTATCCTCGATAAATGATGAGCTATATAACATTGAAAAAATTTTTCAAATCCGACCAGTAATTTCTGAGATTACAACATCACAAACTCACAAACTTTACCTCTTTATAATATTAGTATAAATTACCACACTAAAATCCGTCCAGTAGTTTTTGCGAGCATATTGTACAAAGGATAGACAGACCAAATAAAAAAAAAATGGAAATTCGTTGTGTGCTTGATTCTAAGCCCCACCTGAGTAATATTTCTTTAAAATATTTTTGTACAGTTTACGTCCCCGTAGCATTTTGTTATATGTATAGATTTTTAAGATATTAGATACAGGCTTTTCATAATATTTATATTACTCATAAAGTACTAGGGAATTTCAGCTTGATTATATTATAATCTTTTGTGCCTTCACACCTAGGGAGTAATTAAGCATTACATAAGCAGGCCTATTGGGAAGGAGTTAAATGTTTTCTTACTTGATATGGACATCCATTAAAATATTACTCTTTATTATTATTATTGTCTTACTGCTTCATAAATATATTTCCTTATTACAGATTGATACTCGGCACTCACACATCAGATGAACAAAATCACCTATTAATTGCCAGTGTACAGTTGCCTAATGAAGATGCCCAATTTGATGCAAGCCATTATGACAATGACAAAGGAGGTATGTTTAAATAACTTTGTTTTTTAATTAAATTGTAATTAATCAAATAAATCCTAATACAGTTCAACATAATAACTTTGTTGTCGAAGAGTTTTTGGCGGGATTTTAGTCTCTCATGTAGTGGATTTTATATTTTATTTATAATCTTGTGTTATAGGACTCAATATTTTGTAAATTTGGTGGAGTTTTACGTAATATTGTTAGTTTATTGTGCATAAGTGAAGTGAATGGAAAATAATATCACGGAGCATGAAATTCTGAGATGGCACCAAAATTCCCAGGAAGGTTCTAACAAGGGATCCACCATCTTGTTAGAATATTGACTCACACGACGTATTGAAGTGATCGCACGACGCTTGTAATATTATTGATTACTCGACAATGGCAGTAATAATCTGAAAGATTGATTGCCAAAAATAAAGTGAAAAAAAAAAAAACTTTGTTGTCAAACTATTTTATTTAGAAAATATTACAAATTGTTGAATACATTTATACATTCCGTAAAAAAACTATTGAATATATTTCATATTATAAACCATAGAACACAATGATCAAAGCTTTTACAATATTCTATTGTCCTGAATATAAATTGAAATAGATACTGCAAGTAATAAGTTAATTCAGGACTGGTCAATGTGTTAATATCTGCGGTTACTGTGGAAGAAGGTCATGCATACAGTGAAATACAGGGATTAGATTCATTAAGCAATTAATTAAATCCATTTTTATGAAAGGAAATAAGCCATTATTCTGATATTTAATAAATGATCTCCTTTATTTGTGAAACATGCTCACTAAATATTGAAAAAAAAAAAAACAAATTATTACACAGATTGAAAGAGACAATTACAGCACTAGATTCCATCTAAATAAAACCATCAAATTTGATAAAAACATGAGTGCATGAAACTGTCACACCTGATTGAAGTAAAACTTTTTTTAATTGTAAGGGCTTTATTATTATTCAATTTATTTGTTTTATCTTTTTTGCCTATTTTTGTATATTTTATCTACTTTATAGTAAAGAGTTGTTAATAATAGTAAATATCTGATAGGTGGCACTACAGATAATGACGCTTTGATTTAATTTGTTACTTACATTAAAATTAGATTATAGCACTGTCCCATGCCCATATACACATAATTAATTTTATTGTATGATTTTATTATTCTTCAATTTAATATTTCTTATTATTTATAGACTATTTATAGACAAAATTAATATTTAAAAATTGGATGATGCAGAAACGTGATGCCATATTGCCGTAATGGACTTCCGTTGAATTGTCGTCCATTTACCTCCTCCTCCTTTGGGGTGTAAGGGGTGTCGTGGGGTGTAAGGGGTGTCGAATAACATCATAAGACTTGAGATACCCAAGCCAAACTCACCTGCACGTGGTGCACCCTGCTGAATAACGAACGAGGCAATAGCGCAAGCGGGGTGGTAGCGTTTTACAGCCCGACTGGGTCGCAACCACCATGTATATGGCGAAAAAGCCCGTAATAGTGATTCGATTCTACGGGTCGCGTTTCGGGATCAGCCTGTGCATATCCAGCTTATTACAGGTCGGCATGATAGTGGCGACCGGCCATGGACAGTGTGTCAATCGGTGGTCGCTATTATTTTTGGATTGTACTGTGCTTACCATCAGACATAGCGCAGTCACTTTGCCGTGCTACAATAAAATAATAATAATAATAAAAATAGTCACGCCTAAAGAGTTTTTCTTCAAAATCCATTCATGCACGAATTTATTCTGTGATTAGTTTCTTCTCTTTGCATCTAGTTATAGTGAAGCTTAGAATATTTTGAACTTTAGTTCCTAATTTTTGTTTTATACTTGCATCATATTAAAACCTTTGCATGCGGTATTTGTCTCTTTTTGATATGTTGCGCTATGCCATGGTAAGACTAATTTATTTTTAGGGTTTAAGTAAATATAGGCATGCCATATTACAAGCAAAAAAAAAGTCCAAGGAAATTGTAGACTTCTGTCCAGCCAGAAGCATTAGTTCGAAAAAACATACAGGTTTCAATTTCAAAGTATGATAAAATTAGATGTTTAATATTTTATTTACAGAATTTGGTGGTTTTGGTTCTGTATCTGGTAAAATAGATATTGAAATAAAAATTAACCATGAGGGTGAAGTGAACAGGGCGCGTTATATGCCCCAGAATCCATGTGTAATTGCCACAAAGACTCCTTCCTCGGATGTCCTAGTTTTTGATTATACAAAGCACCCGTCCAAGCCAGAACCATCTGGAGAATGCCATCCTGATCTTCGGTGAGATATTTTTAAATTTAGCCCTATTACCTACCACAATCGAAGTTTTCTTACAGGAAATTGTTGGGGGTCTTATCAAAATGAAGCTACACACACGTCAATTTAGCTTGGTAGTAATCAAGTGGAAAAATGGACCCTGGATCCTGGACTATAGATATATCTCTTGTATAAATATTATCTACAGTTACATATTTGTCATTTACATTTCGTAAAAAAAGAAGGATTTATTTACTAGACTATTTTGGTTAATTCATATCCAATTAAATATTTCTGTTGTATTCAGCAATTAATGTATATAAGAATCATCCTTCACAGCATACAATTTCAGTGAATATATTAATTGGTATCACGGATTTAATGATGTGCAACCAAATAATCGTTTGAAGTATAGAAGTTGAAGACATTGTCAGAAAATTGATCTAAATTATACACTAAAGTATATACACTTATAATGCTACATTGCAATCCTCCTGTAGTCGGGGCGTGTTGCTAGTTTTAATATAAAACCCACAACAATAAAATATAGCTTATATTATCGTCTTTGAAACATTTTTTTTTTCATGACGCGGTTATTTTTATATATTATTATTTTTCCATTTTGTAAAATGAAAACTTTGTAACTACGATGTAAGATTAAATTTTGATTATTTTACTTGACTAAGGTTTGTGAGAATGTAGGATGCTGTTTTTCCTAACATAGGGTTTCTAATTTTGTAGAAAATAATGTTAACTTTAATCTTAGAGTTCATTGTTTTTATTCTGCATCTCTATTTAATTTTACTTTTCTATAATACTATTTTCATTATGTATGACATGATGTTGTCGTAATATTAAAGTTATATTTCAGATTGCGTGGTCACCAAAAAGAAGGCTACGGCTTATCCTGGAATCCGAACTTAAATGGGTATCTTCTTTCAGCGAGGTAAATATTAATTTGTTCTGTTAACTTTGTGCATATAGTTTAACCTTAAAATGCCTACAAAAATTCCTAATGGTGTATATTATTTCCTAAAGACTCACAGTAATTATTTTTATCTTTTACACGTTATTAAAAAATAGTTGGCTATTTTCATCCTTATTTAGGTTTTTTTTCTCGAACTGCCTTACGCTATTGGCTTTGCAAGGCCTTTACAGCTTGACCGGACTTCCTTATTTAGATTAACGTGGTAATCATCTTTATCTTAATAGTATACGTTTTCAGTAAATATCTAAGACAATTTCATAGATTTAATTTATTTACTACTTTCATGAAACTAAATTTTGAACAATGTAAAACACCTATGACATCACATTAGTACAGTTTTGGTCAATAATTTTATCTGATCGAAATAAATGTACAAAACACAAATGTATGTATTGTTGTCATACAAAGTTAAGTATACGTGTTGTATGTTAACGTCAAGACAACTTCAGTGTTATTACAAAAAAGTTAAAGACGTATTGAATACTTGCTTTAAAAAGTTTAACTTTTTTGTAATAACACTGCTTAAGTTAAACCGAACGCCAATCTTCGATTCCTATGATTATATTTTAACTTTGTCTTCAGCGGCAAATGTAAAGTACTAAATAGCGATACTAAATACTACTTTAGAGTGATATTCTACGCAACATATTTTTTTATATCATAAGAGGCAAATTAACTAGTTCTACCATTTACAGAACATAAAAATCAGCAATACAAATTTAAGTAAAATATATTTTAGTTTTAGTAAATGTTCTCTCACCTGGTACCTATTCCTTTGTCACGGACACAAATTTGTGAGTGTGGCAAGTGTTCTAAGTATATGAAGTACTACTCAGAACGCAATGTGTTTTATGTATTTAAAAATAAGTTGTGTCTAATATTGTGTATCTCAGACTACAAGTAAAATTATACTTGATTGTAGTGACGATCACACAATTTGCCTTTGGGATATCAATGCAACACCGAAGGAAGGGCGCGTTATTGAAGCTAAGTCAGTGTTCACGGGACACACGGCCGTCGTGGAAGATGTCGCGTGGCATTTACTGCACGAGTCACTCTTCGGCTCTGTCGCTGATGATCAGAAGCTCATGATATGGGACACAAGGTATCTTAATATATTTCTAGTACCCACCCACTACTCGAAATTCGACGATATTTCATATATATTTAAGGAAAAAAAAAAACGAACTATTGGTAACAGTTATGTTTGTCAATCTCATATATTTAAACGAGCAATTCTTGTATATTTTGTTTATATTGTTATATATTGAGGATCTCGGGAACAGCGTCAGCGATTTCCGTGAAACTTATTATGTACGTGGTTTCGGGTATGATAAATCGATCTAGCTAGATTTCGTTCATAGCGACCGACCGAGCTAGGCTAGGTCGTCTAGGTACTAAATAATAAACAAAGACAAAAAAATTTGAATGAAAAATTAATTCGAATTTGTCAGGTGTTTGTAGTCTATGAACAATGGTTTTCCTTTTTAATGGCTACTGTTATAAACAATAAATTTCATTCTTAAATTCCGTCAAACCTATTATTAAATACATCCTACATCAAAACCATCACCGAATTCCCAGTGACATGTCAAAAAAATTCGAATGAAAACTGAAGCAATTTCAAATTTTTAGTTCTAAATCGAATACAGGATGTGAATTATATCTCATATACTTTGCTTTTATAAGATTATATTGTGTAACCAGATGTAACAACACATCGAAACCATCTCACACAGTGGACGCACACACCGCAGAAGTGAACTGCCTCAGCTTCAACCCATACTCAGAATTCATATTAGCCACTGGAAGTGCGGACAAAACTGTAAGTGAAACTTTATAAATATATTGTAATCTAACTTTTTTCTATCATATACATATTTGTTTTGGTTGATACATATTTCTACACAGTAATACGTCACAAACATATACCAGGTGAAAGGTTACACACTCGCAGTATTCTAGGATATGACACTTCATGGTTATATTTAACTTATAAAATAATAATATTAAAACAAATACTAATAGACAAGAAAGAGAACCTTAGGTGAAGTTTGCTCTAAGAAGTTAAAAGTATGGATAATAACATAAATAAACCTAGGTTGAATAACCTTTGATAAAATCAAAATCAGTGAGTGGCGGCCCGGAAGTAATAACTTTCGATAATAAAATGGACAATAAACTTTTTTGTTTCTTCAAACTTGGAAAAATTATTCTGGTTGACTTCAGTTTCATTTCACCCGACGGTCATTGACACTGTGCTTTAACGTAGACGCTTAGAATATTAACTATATTTTTTATGTTTTTCTAGATAATTAGGTCAAATATTTAAACCAAAAAAAAAATTATTTAAACCAATTTTTCAAATTCGAACGAGTATCGAGTACAGAGTGACCCTTATATATATTGCTACTGTCTAAACATTCACCTAGTATATAGTAGTTTGGTTATTGTGTATCACAATTAATAATATATAAAAGATCATATTGGCATCTTATATGATTTATATAATAATATATTATTTGAGATCATTATTATACCAACACTATAGTTTGTATTATGAAAATGTCTAATGACGGGTTTCTGAGATACTCCGTTAAACTACCAATAGTTATTGATTCAACAAAATTATCCATAAGACAAACTGTCAAATGGCCCATTGATTTTTACTGATATTTATCATATGATTGTGTGTTCAGAGATGCAATTTGACAAGTTATCGAACCGATAACGCTATTGAACAGGTAAACTACAGCTAAGTACCTCAGAAACCGGGCATAAGTCATGTTTGGCTTAATTATAGAAATTATGATTATTTATCTTTCACAGGTTGCACTTTGGGATCTACGTAACTTGAAGTTAAAACTTCATTCATTCGAGTCTCACAAAGATGAAATATTCCAAGTACAGTGGTCACCTCACAATGAAACAATTCTTGCTAGCAGCGGCACAGATAGAAGGTACCATAAATAAATAAATATAATCATACTAGATTAGATCTAATTAACCCACGCATTCTTCTAAATCTTAAATGTTTTTTTTTTTTTTTTTTTTATTCTAGAGAATGGGGCTTTGCAGGCCTTTAATGGTCCTGTATCACTGCGACCAGTAGTGATCTATTGTGATCGCCCCATGTTACTAAAGCTCTCCGTCTAGTCCTATAGTATTCAGGAACAGCAGGACTTTTTTGACTGAGAGCATCTGTACCTCATCCGGAAGCAAAACATGCTTTCCCAGAATCCGGTTTCGTGTAGGTTTTAGTGGATCACATTCGCACAAGAGGTGTTTGGGGGTTTCATCTGCAATGTCGCAGAATCTGCACTCTATTGTGCTCTGGACACCAATGTTGTGCAAATGCTTTTTAAGACAACAGTGTCCAGTGAGTGCTCTCACTAAAGCCCATATTTGATTACTACCGAGTGACAGGGCCTTATCAGCATATCGCTGGTTAAATGCCCTGATGAGCTCCTTGGAATGGTTTTGTCCTGGTAAGTTATACCAGAATGTTTTAGCTTCTTGATTGTAATGGTTTCTAAGGGTCAAGAGAGCTAGGCTTTTGGGTATTCCACAAAACGGTTCTGGGCCGGTGTGTATTTCCATAGCTCCTACTCTTGCAAGTTCATCAGCAACTTCGTTGCCAGGAATGCCTGCATGCCCCGGAACCCATCGCAAAGTTAGTCTGTTTTTTTTGTCCCAGACTGTTTAATACAGCCACGCAATTTGACACAAGTTTCGACTCAACTGAGTCTGAAGCAAGTGCCAGTAAAGCTGCTTGACTGTCCGAGTGGATGTAAATTGTATGGTTAACATAGTCTTTTTGCAGATTTATATGGACACACTCTAAAATAGCGTACACTTCTGCTTGAAAAATGGAGGCGAAACAACCAAGGTTAGTGTGATGCCTAAACTTAGGTCGCTCCCCATAGATACCACAGCCTACGTTAAGTCCCATTTTGGACCCATCAGTAAACCACAATAAGCTACCCGGTTTCCACGTTATTTCACTGTTAGTCCAGGAGTCCCGTGGCGGTATGTCTACTGTGTAGAATTTTGTAAAATTAGTTTCAGGTACTTTTATATCTGATATCATACCTAAAACTGGGGTTTCTATCACTGAGTCCAGTATGGATCTCAAGGACAGGGATAGCCACTTCGCTCTTCCCTGTACGTACATTCTGTGCATTGTTGACCTCGCCACCTTTTCTACATGAAGGCGAAGGGGCAGAAGATTCAACACCGCTTCCAGAGCCGCTCCAGGGGAGGTCGACATAGCTTCCGTCGCTAGGATAGATGCTGTCCTTTGTACCGAAGCTAAGCGGGTTCTAACAGTTAACTGGCTAGTTTTACCGCTCCAGAGCACGCAGGCGTACGTTATTGTCGGCCTGACTATTGCGGTATAAAGCCAGATGACCAACCTAGGATTTAAACCCCAGCGTTTACCAGCCAGTCGTCCGCATATACCCATTGCTAACTTTGCTTTCTGAATTGAAGCATCAATCTGTTTGTTCCAAGTTAATTTTTGGTCTATAATTACTCCCAAATACTTGGTCTCTGTTGAAAAGGTAATTGTCTTGCCATTTAAAGTAGGATTTACTAATTTGTCAAGACGCCTTTTTTTCGTAAATGGTACCAATACGGTTTTGTCTGAATTGACTTTTAACTCGTTATCGTTGCACCATTTGTGAATGGCAAGTAATGCTTTCTGCATAAGGTACGAGATAGTACTTTGACAGAAGCCTCGGACAATCACCACCAGGTCATTGGCATAGCCCTGGGTGTCTATCCTCAGTTCGTCCATCTTATGCAGGAGCTGGTCAACCACCAAGGTCCATAATAGGGGTGAAAGCACCCCACCTTGAGGGCATCCCCTTGTGGTTACCACCTCATGATTTGTGCCATGTAATGTCAGTTTGACTGTTTGATGAGTAAGCATTGCTTCGATCCACTTGGTGATAGTGGTATCTACTCTTTTGATCACGAGACCCTGGATCAAAGTTTTTATTGGGGTGTTATCAAACGCATCCTCAATATCTAGAAAAGCACATAGTGCAATTTGCTTGTCTTCCAATGCCTTTCCTATCTTGTCTGTCAGACATAGCAGGGCAGTTTCGGTAGATTTACCTTTGCTATAGGCATGTTGGTTAGCGTGTATAGGGCTTGTGACCAATATCACCTCCCTAATATATTTATCAAGTATCTTCTCCAATGTTTTGAGAAGAAAAGATGTAAGGCTTATAGGTCTGAAAGACTTCGGTAAAGCATAGTCTTTCTTGCCGGCCTTAGGTATGAATAGGACTCGTACTTTTGTCCACAATTCAGGTATAAATCCCCATGCAAGACTAGCTCTGAAGATCTTAATTAAAGTCGGTGTTAGAATGTCCATTCCTTGCTGTAAAAGCACAGGTTGTATTCCATCCTCACCGCTTGATTTATATGGTTTAAAAGTTTTTATAGCCCATTTCACATTCTGTGGTCTTATGATTGCTGTCGCTCTACGCCAGTTCTCCAACAAGGGGTTTACCCTTTGGAGGCATTAATTCGCTTTGCGACATAGGACTCTCAGATCCTGGAAAATGGACTGAAGTAAGAAGCTTCATAGTCTGCTTTTCATTAGCAGTAAAAGTGCCATCTGGTTTTTTGAGGAGCCCTATTTGATCAGGTTTGTCCTTGGCTAGCACCTTGTGAATTCTTGCTCCGTGAGGCATACCATTTATTTCCTTGGAGAATTTCCTCCAGGATGCTCGCTTGGCTTTCCTAATTTCTTTGTTATAGTTGGTTAGAGCCGCTAGATATGCTTCCCATTCTTTGGTCTTTTTGGCTCTATTAAAAAGGTGTCTAGTTTTTTCCCTCAGTTTTATGAGTTTTTTGTTCCACCAAGGTACTCGTCTTGTTGAGGTCTTTTGCCGTACAGGGCAACTTCGCTCAATCTTAAATGTAACAAAATTAAGTACCTATGTAAATAAAAAAAATCAATTACATTTAATAACACAGCTTCTATAAAATGCTTGATTGTAAATATTTCAGCCATTGCTTGAGTTTCAAATTAGAAATAAGACATTTGCAGTATTTTAGGATATGACACTTTATGGTCATATGTGACTTATAAAATAATAATATTATAATAAATACTAATAAACAACCAAGACAACCTAAGTTTAACTTTATTCTATGACTTTCTAAGTATAGCTACAAACGTGTAAAAATAAAATGGTAAACCTAAGTCCAATGACCGGTACCAAAACGTACAATGGTTGACCCGGAGTTAATAACTTTCAATAGTAAATCCGTCAATAAATCCTTCTGTTTTGCTATTGACATTCCCACGTTCACTTTCAAATAAAAGTGAAATCACTTGACGGTCATTAACACTGTACTTTAACATAGACATGTAAAGGATTGTGTATAATTTTTTTATTTTTCTAAATAATTCGGTCAAATATTAGGTACTTTTTTTTAAATTGATTTATAACGAGAATCGAGTACAGAGTGTCCTACAGGAATATTGCTACTGTCTAAACAGTCACCGGTATATAATATAAATGCTTTAAATAATTCCCTCTCTTGTAGACTTCACGTGTGGGATCTTTCGAAGATTGGTGAAGAGCAAACTGCAGAAGACGCCGAGGATGGTCCTCCAGAGCTTCTGTTCATACATGGTGGACACACGGCCAAAATATCAGACTTTTCATGGAATCCAAATGAACCGTGGGTCATCTGTTCTGTTTCTGAAGATAATATCATGCAGGTATGCTAACAGTTGTGATAAAGATATATATCTACTAGCCCCTGCCCGCGACTTCGTCCGCGTAGTAATAGTTAGTTTGGGCTAATGCTAACATGCAGTGGAAGCTCTTAAGAATAAAAAAACATCCCGATTTTGGAACATCTTTTATCGGTGCTCCGCTCTTATTGGTCTTAGCGTGATGATATATATAGCCTATAACCTTCCTCGATAAATGAGCTATATAACACTGAAATAATTTTTCAAATAGGACCAGTAGTTCCTGAGATAACCCCCTACAATGTCACAATCTCATAAACTCACAAACTTTACCTCTTTATAATATTTGTATAGATTTCGTTCTTTGATGGATGGCAAAATTTCAACTTCATTCTAGGCGTATAAAAAAATTAAACATGAACAATTAAAGTTGGATTTTGCTCATTTTGAAATGTAACAACACATATGTTGAAGCAATGTGAGGTCACATAATAACAGCTTATCCTCTCAGGAGCACCAACCAATTAGTAGTTAAGTTCAAATATGTAGTTTCCAATGACTCATCACAACATTCCTGAAGGAAGGTATGGGTATACTCACCACACTAGCCCACAACTTAGTAGCGATTTTAAAGTCCAAGAAATCTACAGTTCTATATTTTGCAACATAACGATTTCTAACATCTACAAGAACATTTCTCAGGTTTAAGATTTTAATTGTTCGTGAAGTCCGGAAAATTCGTTGGATGCCTGGATTCCAATCTAGACAATCTTTTTTTTTGGAACTGTCGACGCTATTGACCTAGCAAGGTCTTAACAGCTTCACCGGAATACTGAGCTTGTTAAAATGGTTTTAAATAACAGGTGTGGCAAATGGCGGAGAACATATACAACGACGAGGAACCGGAGACGCCCGCCTCGGAGCTTGAGTCCGGCGTGAACGTGAACCACGGCTAGCCCCTTCCCCCTCCGCCTCCCACACCGCTTCCCTCACCTCCTTCCCCCTATAGTCACCCTTCCTCCTCGTCCGCCTCTCCCTCTACTCCACCACTCTCAATGTCAACATAATTAATTTTAAAAAGAGAACTTCTCTCCTCTCCCTTCCCCTTTCTTCTAACCCCTCTCCCCCTTTCTCCATCCCCCAAACACAGGCTGGCAATGCACTTGCGACTCCTCTGGGGTTGCTAGTGTCTATGGACGGTGGTGATCTTTTAACAACAGGTGCCCGTATGTTCGTTTGCCTCCTATATGATATAAAAAAAACCTCTTAAGTACGGTCATCGCTCCCTTGTTCCCTCCGCTGTTCCCCCTCCCCTCGTCCGCCTCTCCCCCTATTCCACCACGCCCAATGTCAACATAATTATTTTTAAATAGAGAACCTCTCAAAAGTAGGGTCACTGACCACCTATCGTTATCGGGACATGTTTTTTTTCTTAATCACCTGGGGTTACTAGCCAGTAACTTGCATTTTAAGGATATCATATAACTTCGAACTCTTACACACAAAGATATGTATATAATCGACGAAAAAAAAAAGGAAATAGCCTGTACCTACTCTAAATGTGTATTAATGCAGCATATTTGTTTCTTGAATTTTGCAGTGTTTAAGTTAGCATTATTGGTTCGATATTCGTATAAATGACAATTGAAATTTAGACTGCTGTAAAGCCAAATTAGAGAATTGAAATGAGGGTTGAAAAATTGATTTTTAATGTATTTTATATTTACAAATATGGCATGTTTTACACAGGTCGTCCCAAATTTCGCATTAACGTTAGGGGATCCTATGTATAAAATACATTTTAATTAACTACTGGTTTTTATTTTAAGGCAGTAACATTATTCAATTCTGAAGTGTTATTTATAACCTGAATGCGGTCTCTCTTATCAACTTATAATGGTTGAAAAATACTTGAGAAACTTCTAGAACGTATAACTTTTAGTGTCAGTATAATGTATGCATATTAAAAAAAAATCCTTTATGTATCTTTGTCTTCGTCGGTAAAAAGCGTTGAAAGAAGGCATATACCAGACAAAAAAAAACGTCCCGAAAACACAAAGTTTAACATTAATATAAATTTAATTTTCGATTTACTTCACGCTTTCAAAGTTCAATTGTTAATGAAATTTCGTACAATTAATTCGAGTTTGAAAATGCTCATTTTATAATAACTTTACCTCATTTCAGTATGTTTATTCTCTTCAATTTTTTTGATTTTTTTTCTACACATCTCTATTTCAAGATGTCAAAACACAATAATTTATGTAGAGCAAAGTTGTATTATTTTTTGTCATTTGGTTTTGTGCACGATGTGCCTTAACGAGAATTCCATTTTAATTATTGTTAAATATCGTGAGGTGAATTTACCTTCAATTCAATTTTAATACATTTTTCTACTGTTTAATCGAGTTATATCTCATTAATATGGTCTCTTTAATGTTGATGTGAAACATCTATAGGCGAAGGGTAATAAACCTGATTGTTGGTGTGGCGACGCAAAATATGAACTTTGCACTATTAACGAAATACTCCAAAACATTTGCCAACCTATCTATATAAACATAAGATCCAAACTGTTTTGTCGGCCACTCGGTCTACTAGTGTTATGAAGAACGCGCCGACGACCTAGCGCCCTTTGATAAATGCCGCTAAACACACAGCGCCGGCGCCTCGTTGAATATTTGTATTTAATGAAAATGAATATTTACGTAATAATGTAATCAGTCTTAATTTTATGGAAGAAATTTGTAATGCTTAATCTTTTCATTATGCCATAGGTGATTCCTGTCGTAACCTGTTCTTTTTTGCGTATAACTAGTACAAACTATTTCGATGTTTCACATCTGCCAGGCGTCCCGTGACGGCTCAATTTTTTTATATCAGTATAAAATTTATCTATAAAAAAATCAATGAAACTTTTAAATTAGAAGTTTTTTTTTCGTCAATTGTTTTATTTTCTTCTATATGCAAACGAATCTCACAGTCATCGGTCGGAGTAAATTGAGTAAAAAAAAATATTTACTAAGTACAGTAGCTACTTCAGTGTTCGATGGACTAGTGTTTAAATTTCTGGAAGGATTGTTGAAAGTTTTCGGGAGCTTCTAAGCTCAGACGAGAGGGAGTTACTTTAGATTTTAAAGAGAACGAAAACTTTATGAGAGGGATTTAGTTTAAAATCGTTATTAGAGATCAATATTCAAAGTATGATTACCAAGGGTTTAGAAATTTGTACGAGTTTAATCCAAATTTACACTTTTAAGAAATAATTCTAAATATCCTAAAAAACGTTTTCTTTCAATGAGTGACTACAGATACAAATTCACAGAATTGTTTGAAATTTCTAATGCTAACAATTTTTTTTATAATTTCTGCTAAGTTTGCAAAAATCAATTTTATAAAAATTGCGATGATGTTGAAAAAAAAAACAATTACATGACTTAATTTTCTTAGTTAGCTCAAAATATTTTCAGAGTTTAGTCCAGTGAAATTAGAATGTAACTTATAAAGAAAACTGTTATATGAACAAGTGATTTACGTAAGAATAATTCTTTTTCATAATGCGAGGGCTCACTTGTTTCTTAAGTCTTGTAAATCAATATAGATTCGTCATTTACCAAATTGATTAACTATATTTCAATTTGAACGTCAAAACACGATATTGACTTAACTAGTAACTGGTAAACCGAAAAACTTTGTTGGTTCACTATTACATTAATTATTAGATGTAAGCCTAAAATATTATGACGTCATATAGCGTCATCTATCTAAATTTTTACGTTCTAATAGTGCAAGTACTAGTAGTAAGTTTTACTAGATGGCGCTATATGACATTGTCGTCGCTCTGATACTTTGTTATAAAATTGTGTGTAAAAAATCTCTTTTTTTTTTAAAGGAAAACACCCTCATGATAAAATTAAAAAATAAAATTCTATCTAGATATGATATTTGATCCAAATCCTTAGAGCCGTTTTCGAGATCCACAAAATAAATGTATAAATCTTCTATATGTAAAACAGTAACTGACATATCAACCCGCAGTCCACACTGCTGAAGCTGTGAAAATTTACATGCGGATTCCTTGTGGTATTAAATCCTTGACATTGTAGATTAGCACAAAAAAAACAGATTTTTGAAAATTGAGTATCTAAAGTGTTGAAAAAGTTCTCATTTATGTAATTAATCAATTTGGCAAGTAAACTAATTATTATGCATATGATGTCATCAGCCGTTAACTTTGCATAATGTAAGTGTTTTTTATCTGTCTTACCGAAACCCGTGCATTTACAAACACTTGCTATTCTTTAACCGTTGAATTTATCTTCCAGTTTTAAAAAGGCAATTTAAAAATTTGTGCAATTAAATTTTTTGTTCAAGTCACAATATACAAGTTTGGAATGAAATTATTTCACAGTCACTGAATGGAACCCTAGAATCGTTTAAGAACCTGTTACTGATGTCAAAAAGTTTGTTCTTTTAAAAAATCTTATTTTTTTAAATTATGTATTTCGATCGACAATTAGGTCGAATGAGAAGTCATTTATCTCTTGTAAAATACTTATTTATCTGATTACATAATTGTAGTAAGCCTGCGGAGTACATTTAATATAAAGCGTGTGGAGCTAAATAAAATAATTTCATACATAGGTGTAAGGTTATGAGAATATCTTCTTAAGTTCAGTTAATAATAATTGTATGAATGAGAAATGAGCTCTGAACGAGCATCGCGACTGACCTGACGGTATTTTGTTGTGTATCGGAATGTAATTTTGAGTAAATATTTGGTACGATTAAAATTATTGTAAGACATTTTTTGTTTTATTGACTTTTTTTATATTCTCCATTAGATATACATGATGCAGATGAACGTCCACTGATGGAAATTTTATATTCCTTTTACTGTTACAAAACGTAGAACTCGTTTACCACATTAGGCCTACCTCGGCAGCGGCTTAAGCCTGGTTCCGCTCCCTCGTTATGGAGCCCTTGAGTATGCTGCCCGCGCGATACAGTGACAAAATCTTACATCACTGTAACGTTATACATATTACCTCCACACACGTGCGTTATTACAGGCCGGCATGATAGTGGCGACCGGCGATGGACAGTGTGTCAATCGGTGGTCGCTATTATTTTTGGATTGTACTGTGCTTACCATCAGGCATAGTGCAGTCACTTTGCCGTGCTACAATAAAAAAAAAAACATGCTTATACATAAAAGTAGAAGGGTTTTATTTTTGCTTTTCCCTTATCGAACTGAGAAAAAAAAATCCGACACAAAATACATATAAGAGTTGTTGAGGTATGTATGCTTGGTAACACGTATATGTTTCAATAACTCATATAGGTATGAATATGTAGCTTAGGTTAGCTTAGATAGGTTGCGAATTGTATGAGTCCGGCAACAGTGCAAACCCCGGTGTGCCGTGCATCCTTGAGCTAGTTGTCAAATAAAATCGGCTGAGTGCCTTAAGCGCTCGTCTTAGTGGTCCGGTGAAGTTGTTAAGACCATGCTAGGTCAGTAGCGTAATCAGTTCGAAAAAAAAAAACTCTTTTGATTTAGTAACTTACGTAGTCCAGAAAAGCTGTTAAGACCATGCTAGGTCACTAGCGTAATCAGTTCGAAAAAAAGAACTCTTTTGATTCAGTAACTTAGTAGCCCAGTTAAGTTATTAAGACCTTGCTAGGACAATAGCATAGTCAGTTCAAAAAAAAAAACAGTCGTTTTTAACCTACACGCTACCGTAGTATTTGAGTTACTTTATTTACCATGGACTAGAGACTAGTAGTATTTCAAACATTTTGATTGAAGTTCATTGGTTTTCGATGTAAAACGGCATGTTTGTTTCCCCATTGAAAAAACCGCCGAAAAAACTATCTATGTTTACTGATAAAATCATCTTTTCAGAAACTCGTCTAATTAATTTGTTGTTAGCGAAATTTGCTAACCTTCTACGTAGCGTCCAAAGCGTTTATATTGAAAAAAAAAAAAAAATGCGTATAGAATAGTTTACGTGCACGTCTGTGTTATTCTGTATAATAAGTGTTAATCTCAAAGTTGTAATATTGTGTCAATTTAATGATTATTTTAATATAAACACTATCTGAATTCTCATTATCTACGAATTGATTTCTGTTCCCGTGTCTCTGTTGCTCGTTGTGGGTGAGGAGTCACCCGATGGCGTCACGCACTGGGATCGTCCGTTGTGTCGCCACGGGGTCTGTGATCGGGGTGGCAGACGGGAACCCATCAGTCGGGCACAGACAACCGCGCTGTAAACATGTGGCCAAAAACTTTTCTCCTGCTAATTTTACTTTCGTCTGTATTAGCGGCGAGACGAGGCGGTGGATCGCATACATATCCGTCCTCTCGTGGTCGTTCCGGTACGGGATCGGGAAGTGGGGGCCACACGTACCCACATTCAACAGGTATCTCCGGCGACACCCACGTTCAACGAACGTACACGCAAGAACATAAGTATGTACAAAAAACGAATGTACATTCATATCCACCCTCTCAAGGTCAATCCGGGACTGGATCGGGAGGTGGTACCCACACCGCCCACGCGTACCCACCACATCCAACAAGTGTGTCCGGCAACACTCATGGACAGCGAACGTACACACAACAACATAACTATGTACATAAAACGGAGGTACATCATCATTACCACTACAATCCGCCACAGAGAATCACTTACGGTTCCACTTACCATCCAGTTTACCACGGACCGCCTCCGGTCTACGTTTACGAATACAGAGACTCCGGGAGCCGTTTCGATAGTTTACTTACCGGTTTAGCACTATATAACTTGGGCAGGATGTCGGCAAACCATAACTACAACTCTCAGAGAGAATATAGACCGAGTTCTAACGAGATTTGCAAGTTGGGTATAAGTAAACAAAACGGTGACTACGAGGAGACGCGTATCGATTGCAAATTAATGTCTAGTTTTATTTGGGAATATGAAAGTCAGCCGATGAATCAACAAGTGCCAATAAATACGTTCACTACTAGTGTCGTTCAGAGCACGAATGTCGTTGACGCATTACAAGTCAGAGGTCCATCAATACAAGTGACAAAGGGTATGAATTGTTTCATGATACGCATTTCGAGGGACTCTTCTATTTTGAGAAAGGAAGTCGAGTGCGGCTTGCTGCAAGCGTACGCACAAAATTCTTTACATAGCCGAAATAATAACAATCACTTGTTACCGTGCTCGGCAACAATATTATTTTTCGTTATTTTTATCATTTATTAAAATGTTAAGTAAAATGTCAAAAATAAAAAAAAATAAAAGTTGCTTTAATTATAATTATGAAATATCCTGTATGGATAAAATTTCCTTTCAAATCAATTTGAACTCAATACCTATTTTCTGATACTCACGAAATCAAACCGTATTGTATTTGGGTTATATCTTGTTTTCGATTACTGCTGTTTACATAATTTGACACAATTTGTTTGTTTTATTTTACTTGACGGCATTAGCTTATCGGTAGGCGATAATTTGTTCAGTACAAGTAGTCTAATTTGGTGACATTAGATTAACAAAATACACAGTACAGTTTATATAGTACCGTCTACATAATTATTTCCAAATTTTGTATAAAGGTTAAAAATGTGTTGTTAAAAAAAGTTTTGTATTTATGCCCGGATTTAAACTAAAAAATGACTTAACTAATTTTTATGAAATAAAAACACAGGAAGCTTTTATTATTTTTGTATTGATAGAATACAAGGATTATAAGAATTATATTTAGAAAACGTAAAAAATATTTATTTAATCTTAACCGCTTCTTGGGTATACTTTTTTATACGTTATTCCGAAATCGTTAGGTTATAACATAACAAACAATACTTTAATATCATTAACAAAATATTTTCAAATGATTAAAAAGTTTCTAATGTCAATCGAATTTTATTAATACACAAGAGGTATATACTATTCTAAAATAGATCGTATATAAAAAAATTTCAATAATACTTTTTTATTGTAATGGAAAATATAATTTTATTAATTAAAAAAAATATATATCATTGTATATTGTCATTCCAAATTTGATCAGACAGAAAAAAAATATTAACAGTTTTTAAATCCAAAAATAAATTACTTCAGTATCAACCGATCTCATAAAGTACATACACGACATGTAAAACATATATGAAATTCCGTACAAAGAAGTAGCACGAAGATTCAGAAGATTATTTTTAGAGATTATAAGAAAAAATAGGAATCATAAAATTGATTATACTAATAATTACACACATACATTATACAAATACAAAATTCGAATGAAGAAATCTAATATTTTATGTAACTTTAAAAATGACAATAATATTAAACGTCAATTTTATCCGAAAACAGTTTAGGTAAATTCTGCCAGCATTCATAGTACTTGGGATCCAATTTCTGACATGTTTCAGCGCCCCATTTCGTGATGGCCAGACTTAACGAGGACTCGAACATGAAGGCCTGCAAATATATCGTAAAAACGGTTGTTTTATTTAAATTAAATTAATGTTAACACGCATATGCCATATATTTAGCTGTCTACATTATTTTACATTCACCATTTCGCAATATTTTAACATTATAAGATTTCTATAAACCATCTAGAGGTCTAGAGTATCTATATTTTTGAAACGTATATCTAAATTATTGTAGAGAATTATAGACTAACTAGCAGTACCCGAAGCCCTGCACGCGTTTTTTTTAAATTGTATTAGAGAAATATAAAATTGTGAAACTATGTACAATTATAAAAATACTCTTTAAAAATTTGAATACGATACGCACGCTACTTACAGTGACATGTAATGTGTACATTAGATACAACTAACAACGTGCTTAATGAGGTTTATCATCAGCAACATATTTGGAATTTTAACCATATTACTACCTTAGGTACACTTAGGTAGGTCATTTACACTGTAAGGGACGGAAAAACAATAGCTTAAAATATTATCATAAAAATTTACATTAACATTCAAAACATTTAATATACAATCTTATTCTAATTACAATTTTGTGACTACTCAAAAAAGAAACGCTTGTCTATTCCGTAAGAAATTGTATTATGGAACTCTTTACGTAATACGTTTATGTTCTAAGATTTTATTAGGAAGACCTCTTCTATCTTCAAAGTTACTAATAATTATAATGTCGAATTGTAACAGATAAGCTGATAATTATTTCTGTAATTAAGAATGAGTTGAAATCTTGTTAAATTTCATGCAGATAAAGTCGCGGGTAACAGCTAGTCTAAAATAGATTACTATTTACCAGTGCCAGTCCCGTAAAAATCGGTCTAACCGTTTTGGAGATAGTACTACAGGCGGAACTCCGGTTAACTGCTACTATAAACTAAAATAGACTAAATTACTTTTTATAATGTCCGTTATCTGTTGGTGAAAGTTTTGTGAAAACCGGTCCAGCCGTTTTGAGGATAGCGTGGCAGACAAGCCGCAATTAACATAAATTCAAATTTAGAGTAGCTTAAGTAACTCGCTGTTATTTCAGCTATCTGCCAATGAAATTCCCGTCAAAATCGGTCCAGATGTTTCGGAGATTACCCGGAACAAACAGACAGACAGACCAAAAATTTTAAAATTGCATTTTTGTTATCAGTAATTTTAATATTAAATACAGACACTTTATTTTTATTATATGTATAGAAGATGTATTAGTGTTGATTACCTTCCTATATGTTTACATAGCTATGTATCGTCATTATATGTACGGCGTGTTTCATTGAAAACTGTGGCTTGTTTGGAAAATTTTATAATAATACAAAGGCCATAGATCGTTTTTTTTTTTTTTGCGGGATCTTAGTATATCATGTAGTGGATTTTATATTTTATTCATAATCTTGTGTTATTGGACTCTATATTTTGTAAATTTGGTGGTGTTTTACGTAATATAGTTAGTTTATTGTGCATAAGTGAACTGAATGGAAAATAATACCAAGGAGCATGAAATTCTGAACTGCCACAAAACTCCCTGGAAGGTTCTAACAAGGGATCTACCACCTTGTTAGAATATTGACTCACACGACGCTTAAATAAGTGATCGCACGACGCTTGTAATATTATTGATTACTCGACAATGGCAGTAATAATTTGAAAGATTGATTGCCATAAATAAAGTGAAAAAAAAGCCATAGATATTGTTCGGTGGAGTCCTGCTGATTCATTAGAAGACAATTTAATTCGGCACGCCTCCTCGCGTTGGTTATCAGAACGTATGTTAGTAAATTCCACACAAAAAGCCCAATTATTTAACTTCTCTCGCTCATTACTATTTGCTTTTCGGAAGCCAATATAGTTGAAAATTTTTTAAAAACTCCTATTAATAGAATTTATTGGTCAATAATAAGGATAATACTTTTTGTCCAAACGATCAACTTTTTTTTTATATCATAGAAGGCAAACGAACAGGTGGGTCACCTGATGTTTAGTGATCACCACCGTCCATAGACACCAACAACACCAGAGGAGTCGCAAGTGCGTTGCCAGCCTGTGTTGATGGAGAAAAGGAAAAGAGGGAAGGGAGAGAGAGGGAGGTGGGTCTCCGGCGCTCTCATTGACCGAACGAAACGCAACAATGCAAGCACTGTTATTTCACTCATAACTATCATTTTATCTTTAATATTTTGTGAATAAATAAACGTTTACAAATTGATGAGTCGCACAACTAACCTGGGTGCCGACAGCAATCTTCTGGGGTTTTAGTTCGCAGTTCGAAGCGGCGTTGAAACATTTATCGTCGGGTCCGTGCGGCGTCATCATCGAATGAAGTGATGCACCTCCGGGTAAAAATCCACCTTCTTTTGCCTCATACGATCCTAATATTAATCCCATGAACTCGCTCATACAATTTCCTAAAACAAATGTTGTTATACTGTCATTTCTAGTATATATTTTCGAAACTTGTACTCTTGATATATTAACATCATGACATAATTTTCCATATGCGAGCTTTCAAGGATTATTTTAAAGTTTTGCATAGATATTCTCAGGAGTACAGAAAAACATGTTTTATTCAGAACAAAATAATGTTCCAGAAAGGCAGGTTAAATTGGTTAAATCTATCTTAAAACGAGCTATAAAAGCTATATTATATATATATATTTATATCATAGAACGCAAACGAGCAGGTGGGTCACCTGATGTTAAGTGATCGCCACTGTATATATTTTGTATGTAAAATTTATTTAGCTACGCAGTAACGTCATAATATGAATCAATACTGTATTAAGGTCAAAGTACCTACTGTAAATAAATAATACAATGTATACATTTATAACGCCGTTATAAAAAAATAGAATTAATAGGTAGTTATGAACTAATGAGGAAATTAACATTTATATATAATTGTAATAATAGTAATTTCAGACAGGAAAAACAAAGTTATTGCTGAGGACAGGATTCGAAACTGCGCGGGTAGTACTTACTATAAATATATAATACAACGTATATATTTATAACGCCATTATAAAAAAAATATAGAATTAATAGGTAGTTATGAACTAACGAGAAAATTAACATTTATATATAATTGTAATAATAGTAATATCAGACAGGAAAAACAAAGTTATCGCTGAGGACAGGATTCGAACCTGCGCGGGTATAACCCATTGGATTTCAAGTCCAACTCCTTAACCACTCGGACACCTCAGCTACATCAATAAGTCACAAATATACAGATATCATTGTGTAATATGTCTATTTACACAGATGCTTTAAAGGCATTTCAAAGTTATGTTTTACACCACTAGATATAAAGTAATAGATTTGTGGTATATATGTATATGTATAATATATGATATAAATGAACGTTTTAAAAATATAAAAAAAAATGTTGTTTTTTTTTCTTAAAAGCGACGCTTAAAATGCGTTCTCAAAATATATTATGTATTCAGATAAATCGGTATTTAATCGTGAGAATAGTAATTATTTTGTGTTTATCACATTTTTTTTACGATGACGGGTTTGACACATTAAAATATAATAATTCCTTAGATCCTAGAATTTAATTATGATAAGGATATGTAGGTATATCCTAATCATTTAGGACTTTTAAATAATTGAAAGACTTGAACAGTTTCGATTTTTTTTTTTTCAGCTGTGTTATGTTTTAGTAAAAAAAGGAAATTAATAAAAATTTCTTAATTAATAAACGTCTTCATAATTTCTGCAAAGTTATTATGATTATTAATTATTAATACGTTACTACATTTTCAGAATCCGTTCGTATAGCTGAGGTGTCCGAGTGGTTAAGGAGTTGGACTTGAAATCCAATGGGTTCTACCCGCGCAGGTTCGAATCCTGTCCTCAGCGAATATTTTTAACAGGCTTTTAAATGATATAACGTTCTTTTCCTGTTATGTATTTGTATTTGCGACACTTTCTTAAGAATTAATCGGTTTTATTTCTTTTTTTAAGTTATATTATCTATATAATAATTATACATATATCTCGGTAGTACTTAGCAGGGATGTTTTGGAATTTCATTCCTCCGAGAAGTACAAATACTTCCGAATTAATAAAAAAAATCTCTGATAATTGAAGCTTAATATTAACTCTAAGATAGTCTTAATTCCGACTTAAGTTTGTTATGGAAATAACAAAATGAAACTTTTCTTTGTTCTTTAAAATTTTATAATTCGAGGACAAATTGATCCGTAATATACTCGATATCAGTATAATATAAAGACTGCAAGAATGCATGATGCTGGATTGTCATCTAGGTAGGTGTAGATAACTCGCTAAAACCGATAAATAAAGAGATGAGAGGATTATTCTGGCCTAATCGTGGACCAAATAAATTTTAGTTACTTATTCATTAGTTTTCTACCTACTAAAACAAAATTTGTGAATAGTTTCATATCGGCTAATTTTCTGATTAGCATTTTTTTATGATTCTTTGTACTTACTGTGGTAATAAGGGGGTCTGAAGGTATGTTCTTGTACTGACCACCTCGGTGGGAATATCACGAAATCGGCAATGGCAACTCCAGGCTTGTTGGATGGGCACGTCAGGACGGTGAAGATAGACGGATCCTAGAATATCACATACTTCTTTACATAGGTTAAATGGTTAATTATTTGTGGCCGAGAACAGATACTGCTTTGTACTGCTTGGTTAGCAACTTTATGTAACACGTTTTTATTTATGTAGAAATACTGTCATATTGCTAAAATTTAAATAAAACGATTAACAATGTAGACTAGTGTTTCCCAAACTTTTTAAGCCCCCTTTAATATTTCTAAAATTTTTATGACCCGCATACATAATTTTTAACCTTTAAAAATTGTTTTGTTCCATTAAGAAATATAAATGATAAGTTTTAGGAAGAGATCGCTATAAATTTGTTATCAAAACATCGTAAGTAAAATTTCAAAGCATAATGAAAAACTTACTTGACGACTCTAATTACCCAGTTGATGTTTTGGTAATGTTAAACGAAATTACACCTAATAATTATTTATGGTATTTTTTTTAAGAACCTGTCTTTTTTTTAATTTGTCACCGATGTTTAGCATTGCATTGAAAAAAAAAGCGAAAGGGTTAAAGTGATGTCGATTTTTAAATTGCCCTCCTTAACTATCAAATTGCCCCCCTGTGGGGTGTGCGCCATACGTTGGGAAACACTGATGTAAACCTATCGTTCGGAAATCGTTTTTTTTTATTAGAGCAACATGTCCTTGACAACTTGTATGTAAAACTCTACGAGGATCGGTTGAGAAGTTCAGGGGCAAAAGTGTAAATAAACAGTCGATTGTATTAATAATATTAGTTAGAATGTAATATACTCGTATATAGTTTTATTTACCACGCGGCGATTTGTCTCTAATCCGAAACAGTTACTAGAGCAAGGTAGGTAGGTATTTATAGTAATTAAGTATGTAATAAATAACTAAAATAAAAACTAACAAAAACCTATAGAACAACACTCAGCACTTACAATATCATCATTTAGACAGTATTTATATTCCCATAACAATCTAATTAATTAAAGAAACAACGAACTGAATTGAATGACGCAATCCGCCAAATGTACCAGACTTCTGTATAATGTTATGGTAAGGTATGTAATACTCAAAGTATATTATTAGAAAATTCAAATATTTATTATTTAGTCGTATATTTATAATAAATTCAAAAAAATGACGGATAATTGACTGTAATCACTGTTGGATAAGAACAGGTTAATTGTTACCCTCATCTTAAATCGTATAGCTAAAATTGGATACTGAAATAAATGTTGTCTCTATACATTTTTATTAATGCCTATCTTTATGTATAAATTTCTTCTGTACGTGTGTATATTACTGAACTCCTAAACGGCTAGACCGATTTTGATGAAATTTTGTGTGCGTTTTCCATTGAATCAAAAAATGGTTTAGATTCACAATTGGAACCGGTAGGTGGCGCTGCGGTTGAGTTTTAGGATTTTTGTATTATCACGTGAAGGCAGGACAACGTCCGCGAGCCCGCTAGTGTTATTATATATTTTTATGTATGTAATAAGTCTATATAGGTTGATTTATATATGTATTCATTTTATATAATCAGTGCACTATTTATGGGATTCTTTTGTATTTCAATGTTAATTTCCTTTTATTATTACATTTTAATCAAATTTTTTTCTTCTTTTATACATACAATACG
The DNA here is from genome assembly GCA_014332785.1 of Antheraea mylitta. Lineage (NCBI taxonomy): Eukaryota > Metazoa > Arthropoda > Insecta > Lepidoptera > Saturniidae > Antheraea > Antheraea mylitta. Next base: position 745,388 of record JACEII010000004.1, read on the forward strand.
CAATACATACAATTACTCTCATTTCCGATAACGACATCGCTCGTTGGCTAGAATAAATTGCACTGTGCCACAGTGTACAAACTAAACCCCCTTGGTTTTGGTAATAGTAATTGACAAGAACACCGACGTCATTACTTTTAAGTTGGGAGTGCCTTTATGAAATTTTGGTCTCAGTTACCAAACGCACACATAAACACATATCTATCTGTCATAAACCAACTTTAAAATTGTGAAACTGATCAGTAAGAGAAAAACTTAAGAAACGTATTGAATACTTGCCTTAAAAAGTTAACATTCTAAATACACCGCGCTCGCTGAATATTCGCTATCTAGCACTTATGACTCGCTTTGGTTAGGTTAGATTTGCGAAAAAAGGATAGCGCGAACTTGCATCGGGCGAGCGCGATATGCATTTAGTACGAAACCTTTTTAAATCAAGTATTTAAGATGTATTTAACATTTTTTTTGAAATAACATCATATGTGTTGATGAAGAAGTTTGTTTGATACGTGGAGTAGACAATAGTGATACAGAATAAAAATGACGAAATATACATTTTACAACGAAAAATATGTTGGGTTAAAGAGTTCAGTTATTAAGTGTTTAGACTATATAACGTAGTAGTGTGCTAACCAAGTTATGGTAAAAATTAAAACTCACGCAATGATCGTAGAGGACCGCATTGATGACCATAAATTTACTGAGGTCGTACTTGTACGGTACATAGTTACCGTGCCACGCTACCACGTCGAAAGGCGAATGATTCTGTTCGGCCACGAAAAGTGATCCTTGATATTTGTTTACTATCTTGAAACCTAATTAACAAGAGTTAATATAAAAATCTCTTTGTTGTATCAAATAAATCTTCTTTAAACGCCGTAGTAAAAGTAAACCAAGCTCCTCTTACACTTACGTAAATAATATCATATTTTTACAGAATATCTCCCAAGTTTATACACCACTTTTAAGTAAATATTGCTGACGTAATCGCATTCCAAAACTCTCGGTTTTTATCTCAACAAAGATTAGCAAAGAACCCTACTTTTGATGCTTACGCAATATTGAGAGGTCCCTATTCTTTCTCTGACTTCAAAGGGTAAAACAGGGTGGTGGAATTGTTTCTAAGTCGACGTCATCTATAATTATATGAAATCGAAGTGTCGATTCTAAAGGGTTAACCTCAAAATGGCTGAATCGATTTAGAAGAGACTTATGCTGGCAGAGTTTATCTAGAATACATATCGTATACGCTTTTCCACAGGGACTAAAAAGTAATGCTAATATTAACGAGAGATAATTTAAATTTTATAAAAGGGTTAGAGTAGTTAAATGCAACAATGTTATTTTCACGACAACCCCATGAGGCATTAGCAAATAAATTCGTAGAATCAACCACTTACGTTCACATTAACAAACTAATATACAATCTCATAGGCTTATGATTTCACTTAAAGGTATTTGTTCGGAGAATCTTTATTTACAATACAATTTATTGTTGCTAAAATATCATTACTTTTAAGCAATTTCTGATTTATTCTTCAACTCAAAGGTACAGTTGCTCTTTCCATTGAAAATCAGTTTTTTGCAGGACTGTATAGTTTTACCGCAGCATGCTTCTAAAGCGAGAAATTGCTGGGCATTATCATTAAACTTATTATGTATTGATTTATCTTATAAATTAAATGTAATAACAATTAAACTTTTTTTTTCTGAGACGCAGTCTGTACGATTACCATTTTCTCTAAGGTAACATAAGTTGATTTAAGAAGTTTAATATGTAAGGCGCGATAATTTAATATTAATGTTAACCTTTCTAGAGTCTTCCTTACCTGGTACATCTTCATCGATGTAATGTGCGACAGGAGTAAGGAAATCTCGTGGATTGGCGAGACCGTTGGCACCGATCGGACCAAGATCAGGAAGTTTAAAATGTCCGTCGAACACTTCTAAGATGTAACCTCTGTAGATATTTGTTAATATATAATTTTAAACTAAATAATAATGCTTAATATATTTATTATACAACTAAATCTCACTTGTCTAATGTATATAAATGCATCAATTTAGATCGACTGCATTATATAGTATATATATAAAGATGAATGTCGATACAGAGATAAAACAACTCCAATACCGTTTCACCAGTCAGCATGAGATCTGGCGCATATGTGTTTTTTTTTATATATATAGCGCGACTGGTTAGTCGCCAGCAATACTTGTACAGGTTAAACATTAGTCCATTTTCGTTCTAAATCAATTAAAAAAATAGGTATTTAATATTTTACCTAATTATCTAGAGAAAAACAAAAGCGATATACATTAACTTCCGGTGATTTACGCAAAAACGAACTGGTGTAATAATGTTTTTTTTTTTCTCGAACTGACTACGCTATCGGCATAGCAAGGTTTTAACAGCTTCACCGGACTAGTAATACGATAAGCAATTTCATAATGATTAACCTTGAAAAGCGCCCCTTTAATGTTGTTCATTGAACCTAGATGTGATTTTTTTTTCGTTTAAAAGTATCGTGTCCATACATTTAAAACTTTTAGAATAACTTAACTTTTTTTTTTATAAGGTGGGGAAATCCTTTACTGATACCCACCCTCCCAGGGAAGAGGGTGGGTTATGTCCGACTCGCACGGACAAAACCCCACGGTGTACCGTCAGACTGTGTTGTTGGGGCGGCAAGGGATCGTTCTAGCTAATCAGCCTTGTAGAGCCGCCCCAACGATCCGCCTGGCGGAAGGTAGCCACCGGGCTCCTACCTATAGAGAGGCAGACTGGGTATACACCAGCTGCCTCCCCTCGTCCGCCGGACCTGTGCAATGAAGGGAAGAGTTCCCGGCTGCATCCCCTCAGGTTCGGCTACGGTGGCAGGAGAAGTTGGGCAAAGCGCCGTCTCCTCCTGCCGGTCCTCTGTTGGCGGAGACGGCCACTTAGAGGATCTACATCGCGGGCCCTCTCCGCCGCCTCCTTTTGCGAGATGACCTCTTCGCAAAAGGAGGCCATTGCTCGCCACGCCTGTTCGCTGCCGAGCATGGCGGAGACCACACACGGCAGTGACAAATTCCTCCCTACCACCGCTGCCAGAGTGCGGCGCTGTCCTTCCCACGCAACACAGCTGCGCGGTGTCTTCCTCAGCGCCGCACTCGTGACAGGCGGCGGTCGGCTCCCTGCGAGCGATCCGATGCAGGTATCACCCGAAACAACCGTGCCCGGTTAGTACCTGCACCAGCCTGAACATCAGGGAGCCCCAACTCCTCCCTATCCATTCTCGCAGGACCGGGCGGACGGCGTCGACGGTGTACGTCCCGAAGCGCGCGTCCGCCAGGTCCTGCATCCCTGCCTCTCTATCGCCCCTATTCCGTAACTCCCGCCTTTTAACCTCTATCTCCCTGGGAGCTGGAGGCTCCCCACTGCATATCCTCGCCGCCGTGAATTCATACGCGGGAAGGGAGCCGACGAGCGTGAACGCCGCCGCCGAAGACACCATGCGGTACGCCCGGATCGGCCCCAGTGCCACTGTGCGCTGCGCATTACGCAGCACGCACACGTTGCCGGCACCGAGGGCGTCTGCCCAGACCGGTGCCCCGTAGGTGGCCATTGCCCGCACGACTCCCATGAAGAGTCGACGGCACCCGGCCCCCCAATATTGGGGAGCAACCGGCCGACTGCCGCCGCTGCCCCAGCTATTCACGGCCCGAGCCCTGCAAAATGGGGCTCGAACCGCCAGCGCCCATCCAAAGTGAGGCCAAAGTGCTTCATTTGGGCCCCCACCCCTGATACGGGCGCCCTCCACCATTATGTGGGCCCCAGGAGGTGGCCCCTGCCGAGGCCCATGAAAAAGTATGGCCTCGGTCTTCTCGAGGGAAAAACTTAACTAAGGCTCTCTTTGTTGTTTATTAGTATTTATTATTATTCTATATGTTAAATGCGATCATAAACTACCACATGATTGAAGGATGTTAAACTTTAAAAGGTCACCTGGTAGAAGGTTTTTTATACTGTAGGTACATTTCAGCCATAAAGAATAGAGCATTTCAGTATATTAAATAAAGAATACTTTATTCAATTTAGGCACAGATGAGGCACTTATAAACGTCAAAAATACCACCTGGCTCAGAAAATATACCATTTATCGAAAAGAACCGGCAAGAAACTCGATCTGATTCATCATTTCATCATACACATATTTATATAGATAGTTATATTCGTTTTTGGCAGACATACACAGAGGGGCGTTATTTCCAGACGTCATCATCTTTCACATATCGATCCACCCTTTAGACATTAGCATCTTTAGTTATCTTTAGACATTAAAACCTGCTTGACATGGTACCTGAACTCACTAACTGGCAAATCTTTAATGTTCATTAGAGCTTTTGTTATAAAACTTAATACTATTGTAATACAAGATAAGGCGGAATTGTAATTAGTTACAACTAACTGTACCATACAAAATATTGTTATAAAATTAAATGCAAGAATACGTTGTAAGCTGATGGTGAAAAATTATTAGGCAGTAAATAGTAATTGACTATGTAAGATGGTCGAGAGCGAGGCCGGGTGGCTCTCCGTTGCCTGCTATTGCGAGACGGTCATGCTTGCAAAGAAGGCGGTGGAGAGGGAGAGGGAGCGGACTACTAGGCTCCCCTCCCGCGATCGACGAACAACACAGCGGCGATGGGCGGGGGATGACCCCAGGCCGCCGTAGATGGGACCTGGAGGCGATGGATACGAGCATGTCCTTCGCCCTTGCAGTTTAAACCGCACAGGCCCATGTGGTGGAGGCGCATTGTGCCGATCCGACTCCCACAGTTCGTCAGGGGGGTCTAACACCCATTCCCTCTTTGAGGAGTCTACCATCTTTGATCCCTCAGACCGCAGTCAAGGTCTCTTAGACTGCCCACATCTGTCGGAGGAGCAGACACAGTGCCAGTCGGCAGTCCCTGCTCCCCCGCCAAGAAGGTGTATGAAGGCACCATGGGGTATTACTTCGTGGAAATCGGACATAACCCATCCTCAGCTGCCCCACGGGAATCTGTTAGGAATCTCCCTATGTTAAAAAAAGGCAGTAAATATTATAATCCACATACTCCATACTATATTGTATATCGCATAAAGGTAGATTCAAATTAAATTTGATATTCGTTTGTTCATAATCTCAGGTCTATGTTAAGTGACAATGTAGCCAAAGCTTACACGCTAAACATTTCATTGGGCTAGATACATTTATTTCCACAGCTGCATGATTCTGTAAAGAAAAAAAATGGTATAGTCTATACTAATATTATAAAGAGGGAAAGTTTTGAGTTTGTGACGTTTTGTGGGGTAATCCAGGAACTACTGTTCCGATTTGAAAAGTCGTTCAGTGTTATATAGCTCATTTATCGAGAAAAGTTATAGGCTATGGACTAGATATCATTACATTGAGACCAATAGGAGCGGACCACCAATGAAGAATATTTTAAAATCGTTTTTTTCCTCTTCAGAGCTTCCGCTGCGTGTAGCCCAAAATAACTAATCCATGAATTCGCGGGCAGAAGTTAGTAATAAATCAAAATAATTTTACCTAGATGGTCCATCAACAGCAACGGAGAACCTCATACCGAGCTGCACAACAGCAATTTCATTGGGAGCCACTTCCATTATACCAAATTCGGTGGTTATCATCAATGTCCCTTGCTGGGGCACTGTGATAAGAATTATATTATTTACTGAATATATTAAAATGCACTAATCCATCATTTATAATCAACCTCACCCTAATCCCACCTAAGTAGGGACGGAACTACCTGTTATCCTTTTCCATTCTCATCTATCAACTGTTCATGTGTCACAATTTTATACACATATAATTAGCATTCTTCACACAATATACTTTCAGTCCGTCTTCATAATCTTCTTAACCCTTAGAAGGTTGTAATGAAATTTAATTTAGATAATAGTAATAAATGTATACTGATGTGAGTATTCAATCTTGAAATAAAATTTTCCTGAGTAATTATCATTGGTTTCAGGATTGATTAATGCTGTAAATCTTTACAGCGACTATTATTTCTATACTTACGACCTTTTATAAGGAGAAATAAATCTTATACTACGTATTTAAATTTATAACAATTAATTACATCCTTCTGTAAGCTGCAAAACAACGATGTTCGTAATATCGTGTTCGTTTACAAAGAGTGCGGTTGTTGACATTCGCTGATATTTAAAAAAATCTAAACTGGTCCTTAGAATTAGAAACCTATTAGTAGTAGGGTGTTTGAGTATTATAGACTGAATTGTTACCACCGTACACACAACAATAAATCCCTCACAGCGTGTTTATTAATTTGCCGCGTTTTGGTATCGGCAGTACATATCCAGGTAATTTTGAGCTTGCAGCTGATGGATTGTTCACGATCGTCTCGCTACGTTCTAACCATATTATTCTTATCAAAAGAAACTAAATAGCTATGTTACAGTGATCAGTTAACATCTGGTGGATTGTGTTTGGTACGCAATACTTATTACAAACATGTCTAATAGAATAGTAAATTTACCAATGAGGAAATCCCCGTCGCTGCTGTAGAATGCGCTCTTGTCCATGGACGTGTTGCATAAATAAACGTGAATAGCGATACCATGACGGGAGCGAGGATCACCAGCGCCACACACGGTGTGCAGACCACCTACAAAGTCCACCGAGTTGCCCGCTGCTGGCAGATCGAATGGGAGCCACCGCGACTGAGCATACATAAATAATTCTGTTTCTTGAACTGACTACGCTATTAACCTAGCAAGGTCTTAACACAGCTTCACCGGACTACCTACATAAATCATAGGTACGAGATCTTTTGATGTTAAGCGATAGTTGGAAGAAACACGGCAAAATTAAAAAAGGCGACTTACTTTCGAGCACACATTGAGAAAGAGACACCTAACTACAGATCTTCAGAAGTATATACCAAGCGCTACAAATTATTCAAATTTTTTTGAGCATCGCTCTCATGGAAGTTACTTTAAAAATGAACTCATTAATTGATTCGAAAACTAAGAGCAAGATTTTTTAAAGTTTAAACGTTAAAGATATCATATACAATTTTTATGAAATTAGACCGTTTATATAGTATGACTTATTCCATCAAAACAAAACAAATGCAGTGTTAACTGAATTAAGCATACCTGATTTGGGTCCGGTTCTTGTTCATCCCAATTATGCGTGAAGTGTTTTGCAATATCCAACTTTTTGAACGGCTTGTGGATTACAGAAGGACGAATTCTGGAACAATGATAAAAGTTCCAATATCATCGAGTGTCATTGGATCTTATCTTAAATTTAATAGTAAACCGATTTTAAACTGATCTGTGTTTATAAGAGTTATTGATGGATATAGGACGTGGCGCGGTATCATGTAAAAGTTAAGATTTAACTTATGCCAAACTAAATAATAATTTATTTAAAAAATGAAAGCAAATTAATATAGATTATTATAAATACTTATCTTTATTCTATAACTAGCGGGCTATGTGGACGTTGTTCCACCATGACAATAAAAAAAACCTTGACAGATTCTATACCTAAAACTTCCTCATGAATTAATCTAGTGATGAAAACCGCATGAAAATCAGTTCACTAGTTTTTTGAGTTTATTACGAAGAAACATACAGGCAAACGTGACAAAGGACTTTGTTTTATAATATGTAGTGGTACAAGCAGAGGCGATTATATCTGCAGCTGCAATACAATCCTAGGGCTTAATCATTAAATATAGACTTTGTCGGTGTTATTACAAAAAAGTTAAATACGTATAATCGCTTTAAGAAGGTTACGTTTTAAATGCACCCGCTCGCTGAATATTCGTCGTCTTGCTCTTTTACCTCGCTGTGGGAGGTTAGGTTAGACTTGCGAAAAAAGGATAACGCGAACTTGCCTCGGGCGAGCGCGTTGCATTTAGTACGAAATCTTTTTAAAGCAAGTATTTAATACGTATTTAACGTTTTTTTTTTGTAATAACATCGTGTTTCTTTAAGTATTATTAAAAGAGCTATAAGGCAATATACAATTGTATTGTAACATAACATTTAAATACATAAGAACCAGTATTTGTATTTATTTATGGTGATATCAAAGTATGCCTCTTTTGAAGGCCAATAAAGATACACGTAAACAATAATAAAACAACTGATTTTTCAAGATTTAACGATCTACGCATTCACTACAGAACCCATCTGTTTTAGTTTCATAATTATATTTTGATATACATAATGCTTCAGTACGTGTGTATGTAACTAAATTACTCCTAAACGACAGGACAAATTTTGATGAATTTTTGACTGTAGTTGGTCTCTGTATGGTTTAGATTAATGATTGAACTAGGTAGCTAGGCGTTGCGAACTGTTTTGAGAATTTCTTCTTTATTCTGAGGACAGGACATCGTCTGCCGGGCCCACTAGTTTAATATAGAATTCAAACTGTGGCTTATAGCGACTTAAACTTCAAATGAAATAATTAATCATTTTCATATCAAATAAATAGTAGTAGTAGTAAAAGATTGTTTCAATTGCTTACCTATACAACCACGACCGTTTGTTGTCATGTCGTGGTGCCGTGAATGCTGTACCTGATACCTGTTCGGCGTAAAGCCCATACGGACATTTTTGCGGGTTATTTTGTCCTACTGGCAGCGCGTTGGGCCTTCGAGGGTCTTCAGAAGAAAACTCGGAGCCGAATCCGGATAAATACTATAAACACACCACTTATATTGTGCAATACGTTTATTTATATCTAATTAATTACTCACTACACCTTGGCATGGATTTAATGTATTCATGTCGTAAGTGTGCAAACGATTTGACCACATGTATTTAATATCCAATTCATTTCTGGCACTTTGATATTTCTTCGATGTGTATGAAGCTTCGTATATCTCGACACATCTTTGTTTCTTGTTTCATATAATTTAAACGCTAATATATGATTTGAAATGATATATTTCAAAAGACATTTTGTATGTACATATTTCCAAAGTAACTAGCATAGTCCATCGTGTAGGGGATTAATAATATATTGATGATATCTGCTTATTAAATTTCCTGTTATTCTTTAATAACATTTAACACATGACTGTGGTTTAACGTTAGGGGCATAGGCATATAACATTATGGAAATTTCTAGCGTAGGTATTTGTTGTAAGATGTACAATTCCGCAGAACATTATTTTGATGCTTGGTAATACCAGTGACTCCGTCTGCGTTGTTTATTATCCTAACAATATATTATATATATGGTGGAAAAACTTAAAAAAATGAAATAGAATATATACTTTTCTTACAAGATTTTTTTAGTCTCTTGAAGTAACCATAAAAATTGTAGTTATTTAAAAATCTAATTAAATCAAGATATCATCTTATTAATACTATTTCACAACTTAATCTCTGAATGTGAAGATTAACATAGAGGTACCTAGCTAGAGAACCGAAGTGGGAATCTATACTATCTCATATAGATGAGATAGTTCCTGAGATTACCTCCTATAATACTAGTGGTCCGATTTGAAAAATTCTTTCAATCTATACTTCTATACTAATATATAAAGCTGAAGAGTTCGTTTGTTTGGTTGAACGCGATAATTTCAAGAACTACAGATCTGATTTGATAGTTTCATCGATACTAATATATAAAGCTGAAGAGTTTGTTTGTTTGTTTGGTTG
>JACEII010000004.1:755100-783664 GCA_014332785.1 Antheraea mylitta
ATACTAATATATAAAGCTGAAGAGTTTGTTTGTTTGTTTGGTTGAACACGATAATCTCATGAACTACAGATCTGATTTGATAGTTTCATTTAGTATTAGATATTTCATTTATCGAGGATGGCTATAGGTTACATATCATAACGTTAAAACCAATAGGAGCTGAGCACTAATGAAGAATGACTCAAAATCGGGCTATTTTGGAAGCTTCCGCTGCGTGTTTATGTCAGTACCATATGTGTTGCCATGGTAACGCGATAACATTCTCTTGCAAAAATTTTCATGGTTTATTTTGTGTTCCTATTCAAACAGTTTATTCTACGTTATTTTTGTTTCCAATTTTTAATTATACGTGGTACGTTTATATCGCAAACATTTCTAAAGTTTATTTTATGTTGCTATTCAAAAAGTTTTGTAGTGATAATATTCATCCAATAAGATAGTCAAAGGAATTAATCCATACTGCCAATTCTGAAGTTGTCAATATAGGTAGTTTTCTTCTATGTCCAAGATAATGTAAAGGTATAAGCGCCAAGTCCTCTATATAATATTTGGTCAATTTTTATCTTCTTAAACAGACACATGATCTTGCTTATCAAATACTATCTTCACTTTATTGTGATAGGATTATTATGATAATATTCATTTAGACTCAATATCAATAATATAATTTGGAATCTTACAAAGAACTCAGATATATTTGTTACTGTTTAAGAGAAGATGATATGTGTTACTGCTTTTTTTTTTTCGAAATGTCTACGCTATTGACCCAGCAAGGTCTTAACAGCTTCACCGGACTACTAAGGCGAGCGCTTAAGGCACTCAGCCGATTTTACTTTGGCAACCAGCTCAAGGGTGCACGGCACACCTCGGCTTGGCTGTTGCCTGTTGCATGCAAAATCGCGACCTATCTTACCTAACCTAGCTAACTATTCATATATGTATGAGTTGTTGAAACGTATATGTGTACCAAGCATACACGCCTCAACAACTCCTCCATATATTTATTATCGGAAAATTGAGTTTTTCAGTTCGATAAGGGAAAAAAGTAAACCCTTCCACTTTCATGTGTAAGCGTGTAGGCGTGCACGTGTGTGGGGGTGATCGTGTAGTGTTGTAGCAGTGATGTATATTTGTGTGTCACCGTATCGCGCAAGCAACGCACTCAAGGGCTCCCTACCGAGGGATCGAACCTAGGCTTGAGCCGCTGCCGTGGGAGGCCTAATCGGGTATGTGTTACTGCTTAAGAGAACATCTATACTATAATAAAACTGTAACAAGTCGAAATCAGTACATTAAATATTTTTTGAAAATTTTAATCAGGGTAGACTATGTTATCGATATAGAAGCCAAAAATATTCTTTTTACAATTTTTGTCTGTCTGTCTGTCTGTACCTATGCACATGCATCACTCTGAAAGTACTGAACCTATTTTGACGAAACTTGACATAGTGATAACTAATATTACGAGATTACATCAAATATACTTTTTGTCCCATAAAACTCAAAGGGTTCTTCAGGATAAAGGATTAAAATCTAGAATTTAAACCCGTATTACTTTGAAAGTACTGAACCAATTTTAACGAAACTTAACACAGTGATAACTGATATTACAAGGCTACATCCAGGATAGTTTTTGTCCCATAAAACGCAAGGGGTTCTCCAGGATAACGAAAAATAAAAATTTGTAGTTAACGTAACTAAACTTTTTTGCGACACCTTAGTACAAGAGTCGGCAACGTTGGAAGAATAAGAATTTTAGAATGCCTGGTTCTTTAATATATGAATATATATTTTTTTGTATCATAAGAGGCAAACGAATAGGCGGGTCACGTGATGTTTAGTGACCACCACCGTCTATAGACACTAGCAACACCAGGGGATTTGCAAGTGCGTTTCCAACCTGTATATGGGGGAGGGTAAGGGAAGGAAAAGAAGGAAAGGACAAGAGAGGTGGGCCTCCGGCACTTTCACTGACCGAACGAAACACTACAATGCAGGCACTGTTATTTCACGTCGGTTTTCTGTGAGAGGGCAGTATTAGCCCGAACGAGCCGACCCGTTCATGCTGAAACCAGTAATAGTTACATCGTGGCTCTACCACCTACAGAAATTATCAATATATCAATAGACAGAATTTAGGACACTTGGTAGCTGGTCAACGTTGTATTTTTAATAGGCATTTTGATTTATGATTAATCAATAATAAGTTTAGGAACATTTTTTTCAGTAACTTTTAAATGCAATTAAACAGTCAGACACATTTTTTATAAACAATTATATATATATACCCGGTGATATATTTTATAAATAAAAAAAAGAATGTGGTGTCGTGGGACACCAGGTAGGAACAAAGTTCCTTGGGCTAATGTAGAATCAACACTATTTGGAAAAAAAAATCAGGCTCAATTTTATGTAATTGTAATTCAAATTATCAATTAAAATAACAAAATATGTCTCTTTATTTTTGTTTGACAACATAAAATTACATAGAAATAGAAATAATTATAAAAAAGGAGAAAGAGAAAGGTATTATACACTACTCGCTTGTGCATACGACGCCTGCGCACGTCTCATTTAACTGTTTTATTCCATGCACTTTTCGTTACGGTTTTACTATCACATTTTTTTCAATTCGGTCGCGCAGTAAATTCCCTATCTCCTCCAAGCCTGCCGTAAGGAACTTCGTTCTAATAATAAATTTCAAACCAATTATTTTTTTTCATAGCAAAGAACAAATTTCATTTTATTAAACATTATTGACCACCATATACAACGATAAACGTAAACGTATGACTTGGGATTGACGCTATCTCAAATATATGCGTCGTCGACCATCAGGCTATACAAAACCGAAATACCTTGGGCCGGCGAGGTGAAATATCTCGGTGTCACTTTAGATAAACACTTAAATTTCGATTCACACACAGAAAGAGTGCGAAACAAAGCCGTATGGTCTTGGGTCGTTTCTATCATTTGCTTTGTCATAAGAGTAAAATGTCCCCCAGATATAAAACGCACTTAAATTCGCAGTCTTATTTTTTGTTATTGGCAACTCAGTCCTTTTCAAAGACTATTACTGCCATTTTCATGTAATAAATTGGTCTCTTCAGTTTAATGTAACTCTTCTTATTATGAAAATATGTTGTATAATGACAAATCTTGAAGATTATATATAATGTTGGATTTGGGCGGGAATAGTGAGGAAGCGGATAAAGGTTGTAGTAGGTAATATATACATAAAGATAAGATCGGAGATTTACAAAGAAATTTTATGATAATTAAGAAACTTTATCAGTGATATAAGATACGTTTTATTATTAAGAGACAGATTAGAAGAAAAATCACAGGGAAGGATAGCCTTATAATTACACAGAATATCATACAGTGGTAAAGAGTTATAAAGGGGACAATTAAAAAGAATATGTATAATTAAAAAGAATATGTATAACCATCTTCAAGACCACACTCACAAATAGACGAGTCTCTAATTCTTAACTTGTTCAAATGAACTGGGGAAGAGCAGTGGCCAAACCTTAGCCTTGAAATAACAGTCGTTGTTTTCTTATTTAATCTCAGTTTAGAAAACCACGGTTTCATTGAAATTTTCGGTTGAAACGACTTATAAAATTGGCCTTTAATTGAATTGCTCCATTCTGTATTCCACTTCTCCATCAAGTCTTCACGAGGAAGAGTAGAAACCAAATCATTACTATACAGATTATTAACAAAAGAACCTTGAAAAGCAGCCATTTTTGCTAATTTATCCGCATTTTCATTACCCTAATTCGGATAGAATTACCAGGAATCCATATCAAGGATACTTGTAAGCTTAGTAGGGAGCAATGATATAGTTTATTTTTAATTACAAGAGAGATTGCTGAGAAATTAGATTTTTTTAAACGGATTATGCAAAAGAGACTGTAAACAGCTTAACGAGTCCGTAAAAATTACAGCTCTAGATATTTTATTTGTTTTTATATAATCAATACATTTCAGAATAGCTAAACACTCTCCAGAAAAATTAGAAATAAGAGGAGAATATTTAAAAAGTCTAAAGTATCGGAAGAGATCTGATAAAATGCAGCACCTACGCATTTAGCATTATTATTATGGAATGCAAAAACATTTATAGATCATTCAGAAATATCTTCAGTTAAAGCTTTTGAAGCATCAGTAAAAAAAATCCGCGTTCGGAGCGTTTAAATCAATAAACTTCAATAGTTCAGCATCAGGATTTGGGACATCCTTTTCTACACCTATTGATAAACGTATATCTGGTTAAGAAGTAAGAACACTATAATCGAAAAAAATAGAGGATGACAAGGAAAAGCATTAACAACGCAATCGTATTTATTTAAATTTCTGAAACTTTGAACTAAATGCGTAATGGATCTGCGTTGCCAATAGTTTTTCTTATAATCCATTAGAATGTTAAGATAAGCAATTTTATGATGAAGTTGATGATTTCGAAATAGTCAAAATTTATTTAGAAGCCTATCTGATAGATATTGCCTTCTGATATGAAGCGGTGGATCAGCACATTCTATTTGTAGAGCATTAACTGGAGTGCTTTTCATAGCTCATATGACAATACGCAGACTCTTAGATTGAATTAAATTAAGTTTATGTATTGCAGATTTATTAACTGGACATAATGTAAATACACTATATTCTAGCAGACTTATTACTAACGCACTGTAAACTAATTTTAAAGAAAATGGATAAGCACCCCACCAAACTCCAGAAAGTGCTCTTAGGATGTTAATATTACGTTCACATTTACCAACTATGTAATCAATATGCGGCCTACCAGTACATTTACTATCAAAAATCCTACTAAGAAAAATAGCTTCATTACAGATGGGTAACAACGACTGACGTGAGAATTATTTTTTCTACGGGAAAAGATAACTATTTTACTTTTAGAAACAGAAAGTGTGAGACAATGTTCAGAGAGCCATTGTGATAATCGATCCAGTGACTGTTCTACTATACTAGTGGGTAATACAACTGAATTATTAGAAGAATATATTAGCAAATCATCAGCATACTGCAGGACACTACACTGAGGCAAAAGTGCAGTGGCTAAGTTTCTTGAATAAACATTATACAATATAGGGCTAAGAACAGATCCTTGAGTCACATCTTTCCAGACTAATCTAATGTGGCTGTCTACTCCCAGAGACCTCAAGATCGACAACTAAAAAGATTTAAAATGAAATCTATAAATTTACAAGGAACATTACAAAACTCTAATTTGTTTTTTAAAATAACCAAGTCAACATTATCATACGCAGCTTCAATGTCAAGAAATGCAGCCACTAGTCCCGCGTTCGATAGCATAGATAAAGCAGAATGCCTTGCCGCAAGCTTAGAGAAATTGTGCTCGCCTAACACTGATAACACTGACCCTTTCCATAACGTATTAATCGAATCAGCTGCGGAGCATGCACTCGCGTCTCTTGCGGCGGATACCCTAACCGCGATCACTTTCGATGAAGTTGCAGGCGCACTCAAGCGTCTCAAGCCTAGGAAGTCCCCAGGTCCCGGTGGGATCAGGAACGAGGTTCTGAAACTCCTTCCTGATCGCATCATAGCTCTATTGGTCTGCGTCTTCAATGCGGCTATTTCCCAGGGTCACTTTCCGGCCGTCTGGAAAAAGGCCGTAGTGATAGGTATTCACAAGCCCGGCAAGAAAGCTACGCTTCCCCTTAGCTATCGCCCCATTAGTCTGTTAGATACCTTAGGAAAACTTTACGAGCGGCTCCTTCTGAACCGCCTCCAGTTCTCGATTACAGATTTAAAATTAATACCACCTGAGCAGTTCGGATTTCGCGCCGAACACTCCTACACGAATCAAGTACACCGCCTCACGGAGTACATTTTCTCTAAATTTAACGCCGATCCAAAACGTAAACCGAAATGTACAATTGCAGTCTTCTTCGATATCGCCAAGACCTTCGATAAGGTCTGGCACGGAAGCTCATCCATAAATTATGTAAATCTCGCGTACCCGATAGGTTAATTCATATTATCCGCAATTATCTAACTGATAGGACATTCCGCTTCAGAGTGGATGGTGAACTATCGCTGCCCCACCCGATACGCTCAGGTGTGCCACAGGGCTCCATACTCGCGCCCACGCTCTTCAATCTGTTCATCAGTGACCTACCTCGGTCTCGGGGGGTCGAGGTAGGTTGTTACGCTGACGATACCGTTATTTACACATCCGGCTGGCGGTCGGACTTTCTTAGGAAGCGCATCGAAAAAGCCGTTCATACTCTCGGTGAATGGTTTCGTCGATGGCGCATAGAAGTTAATCCCGAAAAGAGTGCCGCAATACTCTTCGATCCCACGAAACGCGCTAATAAATTTGAGCCCATTAGGCTATACGGAATCGATATCCCTTGGGTCGAAGAGGTCAAATATCTCGGTGTTACATTAGACAGACATTTAAAGTTCAGTTCACATATAGACAGAGTGCGAAACAAAATCGCTATGGTCTTGGGTCGCCTCCATCCGTTGCTTTGTCATAAGAGTAAGATGTCCCTCAGACACAAGCTCACTTTGTATAAGACGTGTATCCGTCCCGTGATGACATATAGTTGCCTCGTTTTTGCGCATGTGTCCAAAGATAACATTGATAAGTTGCAGGTTCTCCAAAATCGTGTTTTACGTAAAGTGACCGGTGCCCCGTGGTACATCCGGAGAGTCAATCTCCATAGAGACCTAGAGATCCCTTCTATCTGGGCGTACGTAAAATCACTTACGATTAGTTATTTTGAAAAAGCCGCGAATCATCCTAGTCCGTTAGTGGTATCCGCCGCAAACTATGAACCCGTACCTAACGTTGCGCGTTATAAAAGACGTCCGCGACACATTTTTACCGACCCTCCTATTTTAATCACGTCAGCGAACGATCAGTACCAGCCTGTCCCTCAAAACAGAGCGTGTTCATGCGTAACCACAGATCACGCCGCCGTGGTCTGGGGGTTAATTTCGCTCCCACACACCCGATTAGACCTCCCACGGCAGCGGCTCAAGCCTAGGTTCGATCCCTCGCTAGGGAGCCCTTGAGTGCATTGCTCGCGTGATATGGTGACACACAAATATACATCACCGCTACAACACTACACAATCACCCCCACACACGTGCACGCCTACTACACGCTTATACATGAAAGTGGAAGGGTTTACTTTTTTTTCCCTTATCGAACTGAAAAACTCTCAATTTTCCGATAATAAATATATGGAGGAGTTGATGAGGCGTGTATGCTTGGTACACATATACGTTTCAATAACTCATACATGAATAGTTAGCTAGGTTAGCTAAGATAGGTCGCGATTTTGCATGCAACAGGCAACAGCCAAGCCGAGGTGTGCCGTGCACCCTTGAGCTGGTTGCCAAAATAAAATCGGCTGAGTGCCTTAAGCGCTCGCCTTAGTAGTCCGGTGAAGCTGTTAAGACCTTGCTTGTTTCAACCAAGTTTCACATAAAGCTAAGATTGAAGGTTTAAAATTGTTGATCAGCTGATGTAAATCAGTCTGTTTAGAAGATATACTTCTACAATTCCACTGTAGAATGTAATCCATTTTTGAACGAATTAAAAACTTTTGTATTAAAGTAATAGCAACGTGGTCCGGTAAAGAAGAATTGGAAATAATATTCATTAAAGATGTAATCAGTTTGTTTAAATCTACACTGTCATTAGAAGAATCTTTACTACTACTATTCAGAGCACAACCATTACTAGATGTAGGAATTATATAATCCTTAATTATATTGTTATGAGTTTTACTATCGTAGCCCTTGGATAATGGAGCATGAGTTTTTTGTTTTAAAAAAAATAGTTTTTCTGTATGAATTTATATTATTTTGTGGACATACATCTGGAGAGTGTGACTGAATGTGATGAGATGGGAATGTCTCTTCATTAGCACTACTAGATGTTAGCACTTCAGCAAAAGTTTTATTTAGCCGGAGGAAATACCTTTGTTGCCTCCTGGTAGGATACAAAATGAGTAGACATATAGTGTTTGATATCTTTTTGACGGATAAATTCTGGGCATAACTTGTCAGTGGCCTTATGATAACCCTCATGGTTGTCACTGCAAATGTAACAACACGGTTGACTCCTACATTGAATTTTGGTATGGCCAAAACGGCAACAATTGAAACATTGAACTGTAGGAAATATATACTGTTCGATTGATAATACTGTATAATAACAAAAAACACGAGAGGGAAGTGACTGACTATCAAAGCTTAGCACTACAGTCTGAGTAGGTACCCACGATGCACTTTACTTAACATTAGTTTCCTACTGATTCTTCGAGACCGTATTATCGTCCCAAATCCTCCCTCTCTTAAATTATCTCCCAATCTCACAAACTCTTAAATTATTCACTAAATCATCATGAGACCACTCTACAGGAATTTCCCGAACAATCCCCATTCTGCAAACATTAAAGGATGGAACAAAAGTTTTATACTTATTATTAATTAAAACAGGGTTTTTCAAAAATGTATTAGCTGCTAGTGCAGACTTAAACGTTACAGCTAACCTATTTCTTCCAATCTTTTTTATGCCATCCTCCAAAACGTCTCCCATATTATTTTTATGTAGAAATAAACCAAATTTAAGGGGATGGAATGTTAATCCTGCCTTTGGATCATCAGTTGTCAATTCAACATGGACCACATATGGTCCAGGGTCTGTGTCATAGTAATTTTGATGTGACTTGTTATTCATAGGACTTGAAGAAATGGGAGAATTTGATAAATGTCCTAGCTCAGATGCCTTGAAGGAAGCATTTAGTGCAGATATATCTTTAGAAAACATAGACTGTTTAATTTTGATATTATCAATACTTTTAGAAGGTTTAAATGAATTATGTAAGAATTCCTTTTTTTTCTTACTTTCATCCACAGGTTTTTCTGATGAATTTAATTTAGACGATATATATTTTTCTGCATCAATTAACGTTAATAAGCGATTGTTGTGTGGATTGGGGTTCTGTTTATCAGGAGGAGGATCAGGGTCAGGATCCAAATCCATAATTAAATCATAAAAATAAAACTTACCACTGGAAGTTGCAACTACGAAGAAAATTAGATAAAATAGATACACTAACAGATAGAATGATCGAGAAAAAGATGTGACGGAAAAAACTATAAATATTTACAATATTTCGCCACTAATTAATATTAAACCAAAAATAGTTCGACCGCCTAATTTGATAGTTCCCGCCCTTTTTCAAAATTCGCAGTCATTTGAATTTTATGAAAAAACAAAACATAATCAAATTTTTTTTACAACCAGCCAGTATGTCATCAATAACAAACAAGTTTACTTACCTACGCACTTTGAGTAAATACTTAAAAATTAATTAATATAAATGGTAAAATTTGTAATATCACGCATGTTGCTTAGACTTTTTTGATGTGTGTAGATTTTGAATTATTATCAATGTTAAAGTACCAATAAAATGTTGTTTATTACATACCTTTAGCTCGGTCATTATTCAAGACGGACGTGGTGCACAACCTCTGATTGGGAATGGACTAAATCGCAATACATTCGAGATGTTTACTGCTATAGTTCACAAGACTGGTATGGAGATGAAGCTGGTTTGATAAAAATACATTATTTATACAACTTCAAGATATAGATAACTTGAGAAACCACTTGATACTGTATGAATAAATAGTACCTATCTTGTTGTTTGTCTCAAACGTAGGTATAACAATAAATTGGTACCTACTGCATTTGTATGTACATTTTCAACAAATGCCTCTAGTTTTATTCGATCGTTTTAAATTTTAAAAACTGTTTAAATATATTCAACATTACCTATGACCTTGTAGAGTTACGACAGTGGAGCAAATATTATAACAATCTTGTGTTTCAGTAATACAATGTAATATTATTTAATACTAGCTTTTCCTCCTTGGTTTCGCTCGCCTTCGTGTGGATTTGACTTTTTCCTCGGGAACCACTTTCTCAGGAGCAAAAATAGCACCTTGCCCTTTCCTATAGTCATAACAACTTATATGAACTATTTTACGACGATCAGTTATTAATCACAATCATCACGATTATCAGCAGTTAAAGCGTATTAACGTAACATAGTCATATTTGAATTTTTAGTATTAGTTAGGATATCTCAAGGTACATATCTATCGTAGGTATCGTAAATACTTATTTCAGCTTTTGGAGTTTTAATTCAACGAGGTTTTAAAATTCAATTTTTGAAGTGACGTTTTTATGACACGGTAGGAAAAGATAATTCGTTAGGCGTACAACGTATGGAAGCATGGTATGTATTTGTGTATGTATAAGACTCTGTAAAGGTCTAGTAGTATACAAAAATGAGTAAATGTATAGATTAGTGTTTATACTATAGGACTTCGTATAGTATATAGTTCATAAGCTCGCAAGTATATATAGTTTAATGCAAATAAATCAAAGAAATTTCAATATTTTATTTTTGGCAACCAGTCTTCTAGTAGACTGTTACTGCCATTGTCAAGTGAGTAACGATATTACAAGATTCTTGGTATAATTTCAATGAACTAACAAGATGGTGGCCGTCTTGTTAGAACTTTCCTGGGAGTTTTTATGGCAAGTCAGAATCCATGCTCCGTGTTAATATTTCCGATCCACTTTACTTGTGCACAATAACTAAACTATATTACATAAAGCACCACCAACATTAAACAATATAGAGCCAAATAACACAAAATTATGGATAAAATATAAAGACCACTACATGGCATTCCAAAATCCCGCCAAAAACTCCCGCGAAAAGGTTGTTATGAAATTTCTCATTATTATATATAGCTATTCTTTATAGAAACACCGGTGCTCATGTATTACGAATTAACCGCTGTCTAGAATAATTTGATTTTATTAACTTTAGCAACATCGACTTTTTGGTGATACGAGTTGGCTTTTGCGAGGTTAAGTGTATTGTAGCTGACTGAGCCACCAACACCATAAATACTGTCATGTTAAATCATCAGAACGAATGTGTTCAGTTCGCCGTGTTTCAAGATCAATCTATGTACATTGTAATTTGTACACCCGTATCCTAAAGTATAAAGAAAAGTAGTCCGGTGAAGCTGTTAAAACCTTGCTAGGTCAATAGCGTAGTCAGTTCGAGAGAAAAAGACGAAAGCAAAACAGTTCAGTTCCTTCTTTCTCCTGTTTCTCAAACGATTTTTTTTTATTTCATTTTTTTTTTGTTTAGTAACTATTTATGAGCGTTTAATGTTAGTGTTGTTAATAAAAAAATTGGAAACAGTTATTTTCCTTGCCTTAGAACATGCATATATTTAAATTTCGTTGACATAAACTAACAAGATTGTTAAAATTGCAGTTAAGATTGATCGTTATAGAAATCCCTAATTACTAGTACCTCTACTACTAGTACTAAGCACTAAGTACTAGTAACTACGTAAAATTGTTTTACTTTTTATTGAAATTTCAAATTAATTACTTAATCATTACATTCTGGGAATTTTTCAATAATGATTATGGTCGAATTTTGATCACTGGACAAACACTAGATTACTTTAAATACAAGACATTTTCATGTTCCATTAGCTACCTATAACGTTATTAAATTATGTATCTATAGGAGGTGTGTTTACCGGTATGTAAATGATAGAACTGGTTTTATTCCGTGTTTCTGTAGAATGGATGGCCTTTGTGATCCCGTTTTGTGGGACAAACGTACGTAAACAACGCATACTTACCTATACTCCTATTGCACAATATGATGTAAAAATATAATATCAATAAATTTTACTTTCTCTTACACCTAATTGGTAAAACTCTTTTAGCTGTCCTACTGTAGTGTCGCTTTAACAGTTTATATTTTACTAGCCTCTGCCCGCGACTTCGTTCGCGTGAAATAGATACTTTGGGCGAATGCTATCACGCAGCGGAAGCTCTTATGAGGAGAAAACCACGATTTTTAATCATTATTCATTGGTGCTCTGCTCCTATAGGTCTTAGCATGATGATATAGTCTATAAGCATCCTCGATAAATGAACTATATAACATTGAAAGAATTTTTAAAATCGGACCAGTAGTTCTTAAGATTTCCCCTTACAACCTCACAAACTTTACCTCTTTATAATATTAGTATAGATAAACTGTAGGTACTAAAAATATATCACCACTTTCTACGTAATATTGTATCTACAATGAATAGTTTACAACAAAATACAATGTGATAATTTTAAAGCCAAATATTCAGTCAGTCAAAAACTAAGTATGCATGACTCTATTTGGAATTTTCATTTAAAGTTAATGTGTTGTTACATAAATAAAACTGTAATTATTTAAGTACAACACTACAAAAATATAATTTTTAAAACTAATAAGTTGCAAGTCGTGAGTGTTTAGATAATTGTATTTTAAGCAAAAAGTTGACGCTATAGTGTTTTAGGTGGTGCGGTAACTCGTATGTTTGCTCATATGCTATCAAATATCGCGCATAACAATATAATATGGAGATAAATAAAATCTAGATGTTGGACCCCTTTTTCGGATTTTTGATGTGAAACATCTATAGGTGGAGGGTAAACTTGATTGTTGGTGTGGCTATGCAAAACACAAATTTTGCACTATTAACGAATATACTCAAGAACATTTGAAACCCTATCAGTATAGATATAAGATTCAAATTGTTTTGTCGGCCACTACTAGAGTTACGCGGCACGCGCCGATTACCTAGCGCCCTTTGATAAATACCGCCAAACACACCGTGCCTGCGCCTAATTGAATTTTTGTATTTCATAAAAATGAATGTTTATGTAATCAAATAAATAAAGTGTTATTATTTTATGGAACAAAATTGTAATGCTTTATCTTTTCATTAGGCCATATCTGATTCCTGTCGTAATCTGTATTTTTATGCATATAACTTATACAAAACAATTTCGATGTTTCACATCAGCTAGACGACCCATGACGGCTCAATTTTTTTTGGTGGGATTATAATTACAATTTCGGGGTCACATACCCCCAACTCCTATATCAATGCCTATGGTGTTCGTACGCCGCAGCACGACCATCCCTAGTTAACCCATAAGGAGACAATAAAAATAAAATAATCAAATTCGCATTCGTAAATATTTTATTATTATATCATCAATATGAACAATAATTTGAAGCAATAATAATTCAAACGTCCTACCTAACATTATTCGAGAGCTATATGTAATAACTTTACAAAAGTCGGCTATGACATACTAAACACTATTCAATTCATAGTAAAATAGTACAACCGGAGCGTAGATACCAATTGTATCAATATAGCCGACTTTATATCTAACTACAGTGATTATATTCATATATTTTGTAAATCCAAATTAATTTAAAAATAAAAAAAAATTGAAAAGATTTCTTCAAATAATCCCCGAACGTGTCTTCTTTTTTTAAAACTGTAATTATTTAAGTACAACACTACAAAAATATAATTTTTATCTCTAATGAAAAGAGAAAGGTTTAAAAAGTACAAATGTATTATCTATTTTATTCAACAAAATCAATAGGAAACGCGATTGAAGTTAATGCCTACATGTGAAATACAAATTCTATGTATAAAAAAATAAATCAAAAGAGGACACTCGATTTGTGAAAAAAAAAATACACGGATGGATACAAATTACACTACAATCATTATATTTATTAAAGAACAATAGCATCTACATCTTATAGCGTGATAACATTTATTGTTCTTAATAATACTTCATATTAGTTATCAATAGTTTTGTGATATACGAGAATGGAAGATATTGTCATGATATATCGATAATAAATAAATAATAATAAGCAATATTAATCAGTAATAATCGATTTAGTCTATGCGAAGGCAAATGTCGATACATATCGAACCAAAAGCGTTAATAACATATAGTAACAGATGATTTGCTCAAACAAGTGTCACGTAAGTATAGATTATGAGATCTTTTAAAAATATTATTATGAACACCAGTGACGGACTTAGTTTTAGACTAGGCTTTCCTTACTCTTCGATATGGCGCGCGTCCTAGGTCCCTCCAATACTCCCCTTTCGATATGACGTCCTACGCTTGTCCAATATGGCGTCCTAATCCACTTCCGATATGGAGTCTTACGCCCCTCCAATATGGTGTCTTATTTCCCCTTCGATATGACGCCTTTTTTCTTTCGAATGATTTACATGTTTTTGTTTAACAATTTTTAAAATATACTTATATTCACAAAAGTGCATAAAACTTTAAATTTTCTTAGCTTAGGTTCAGGCCTCACGGGCACAAACCTGGATTCAGCAATGGTAATCAACTCGGACAAAACAAGACCTTTAACATCAACCTTCAGTAAGCAGTCGAAGAGTTGTGAACTACGTATTTCATCTGTTACTATTGTCTATTGCCACCCTAAAAAATCGGTTAAACACTCAAATTTAAATTTCGATTTAAAACACGTTTTGAATAAACTCCTTGAATAATTAAAAGCTAAATAATCAATGCTAATATTATGCATAAACAACAAACTTAATGATAAACAACACATCACAGTTAAGAAATAGTCGAAGCGCCAAGTCACGTATACACAAAGCGCATTATAATCTCTGATAGAATAATATAATAAATATAATTATATGCTAAAAACATAAGACATGAATTATAATAATTTAAAGTATCGATCCTGGGATATTATTAAATAACTTATGCGTCTTCGGTACAATTCTATATATTCAGTAAAAAAAAACCAGGCGAATTCCAAACGATTAATAGATGAAAAAAGTGATGATGATATTTTTTTATTGTATAATTTAATTGATTCAATATCTGGATTTATATTACATTTTTAATTAGAATCAAATTAAATCAAGTATTATATGATGATATTAATGTATGATTTTATATTAACCTAAATAAAATTCCCACCGAGTTCCTTGGTTCACATTCAAATGATCGTTTTTGGATGAGTGATTTTCTAGGGATTTATTTGAGAAAAAATACATTAATTTTGATAAACATTCCTTTATATTTTAATACATTTTTTTCTTTTCACTCATACAATTACAAATAAAAAGGCAATTAGTAACAGCATATATCTACTTAAGCTGTCCCATATTCACCATTTTATTTTTCATTCAACCAATTTTGTGTATAAAAAAGCACAAGACATTTAATAATCTCCCATAATATATTCAGAATAGTATTTTAATAAAATAATTACCATAGGAATGCAATTAAATTATTAGTATATAAATTAATACAATTAAATAAAAGTGACACTGAGGTGCATGATTTGTAAATAAGAGATATATGCTTATTTCATATACAATGTTATATCGTCACTGAGATACAGTCTATATTCAGCTAAATACTACATTCTAAATATACATTAATATCACACGGCCCATACACTGGCCTAATACACATACGAAATAATATGATTTGATTGATACATTTGATAACAAATAATATAATAAACAACCATTTGATTTTTTTCCCTAAACATATTTTGTGAACTTTTTAAAGCCAAAGAAAACAAACATAAAGACGATACCATACTGTTGTAGATACCTAATTATTCGATACGAAAAATCCACAGTATGGTACCATCTTTAGAGAAAACGAAATAATCTCTACAACCAACAGCACAATTCTGAAATTTCAAAATCATTTGAAATAAACCATTAAAATTAGCTTTAATAAACTAAAGCTACAAAAGGTTTATTAAGCATTAATAACAAAGAAAAAAGTTATATTCCATGTACAAAATCTTACATTTACAATTTACACGATACATACTGCCATTCTGTAAAACTTACCACCAATCGATATCCCCAATATCTACATTATAACTTCCATAGTACAAACCGATTTTTTTTCCACTGTCATCACATAGGGATATTTCCGCCGCGTGTTAGGCAAGTTTCAGAATAGCGTGTATTCATAATAATTTGTATTAAACAAATTACTTTCTACACCACTATAGAGATAGTTAATTCGTTCAAACTACTTTCTCACATCTGAATCAAATTACGATCACAAGAGACAAGAATAATAAAACGCACGAATGATTCTCGAATCATGTTATGTCAAAATAGTACAGACAACAAGATTCTAGTCTTTTCGGCTTAATAATGTTCAAATCTTTTATTGATAAAAATTCACATGACATTGGCAAAACTGTGAATACCAAATTTATTAATCATGGCAGTGACATGTGACACTTTTTTTAGTGTTCCTCTACACGGAAATCGTTACTAAAAGGCGAAAGATTTATAAGTATTGAAGGGAAACCAGAGTACATGTGACAGCAATTTGCACTACAAACTGCTATTTGGCGCCAAAAGGCTGTAGCAAATAGTTGTCAAATTGACATCTAAAGTTGGACATAATCGATGCAAACAAATTGTGATGGAATTGGAGATAATTCGGTTACATCATAAACGACGTACATGTATAATATATTATACACTGTGGTATATTATTAATATTAAGCTTTTTTTGTGTAGTAGATAACATTTTCAAAATTTCATTATTTATTTGCTAGTCTCTTGTCATTAAGAGATAACAAAAGTATTTAATCCATCAGTTTAAGAAATATAGAAGTTTGCTCTTCAAATTTGGTGTCAGTTTGACGTACAGTTGTGACGTCAAATTAACAAAGCAATTTCGTGGCAAACATTATCTGAACAACAAAAGTTAGGTAGTGAATTTTGATAATCGAGATACACGCACGACGATGATTCGAAAATCATTCGTGCTATATGTATATAGAACAATTTTAAAGCAAAGTTAACTTTTTCATACGCTATTGAGATCAGGCGTATTCAATAAATTTTATAACTGTCATATTTATATACGAATATTATCCATAATTTTAGATTTACAATTAGATTAATTTATGAAGCGGCGTCAATATTTAATTTTAAATAAGGACGTAACAAAGACGTTATGGACGTTACATAATAACGTTAATATCTAATTATAATGATTTCATTACTATGGGATAGTAAAGAGATGTATATTCGTCATAATTTTGAGTGTTTTTACCTTCTCAAAAGTCCTATAATATTATAGCAGAAACAAGCTACCTTTATACCGTGACATGACGCGTCACATATTACAGTAAATCGTGTTATGTCACAAAGTTCAAATCCGATGACACACAAAGGTGTTCCGAAACGTAGGCTAACCACATTATCTGTGCTGTTAGTAGCTATATAGTTTGATGTTTTATCGTTTCTCTTAATAGCTGCTTTTACACGACACGCTGTTTCTAACGTGAAAACGCTTTCGCGCCGGAAAGATTGGGCGTGTAAAACAAACAATAAGAATTACGAGTTCAATCGTGCACACTTCAGTCGGGCGTGAAAGAGCGTGTCGTGTAAACGTAGCTTCACAATTCACATATTAAATACATAAGTAAGTCATGTACTCGATTGGTTACATAACCGTTATCATGATTTTTCTAAAAAAATAGAATCAATTTCGCGACCTGTATGCATACATTGAGAAATTAGTTAAGTATCTCGTAGAAAATCCTAAGTATATAATATTACAATAAAAGATACCTGTAGGCAAGAATTCTCGTTTTCTAAGTCGTTGGAACATTTAGAAGTGTATTTAAAAATAAAATATTGTGTAATAATGAAATAAATAAATTTACACTGATATACATACAATGAAAAATTACTCTAAGTGGCATTAACTGCACAAAAAATATTTTACATACAAAATATTGTTCTATTAAAATTAATTATGATTATAAAGCTACTGATTTAACTAAATTGTGCTTCCATAGTAACTAGAATCCTTTTTAACAAAGACATGTCATGTTATACAATGTTATGTATACGGAGATGAAATTTCTATGTGTTTTGTTCTTCATAGTATTTAATATACGATTCTAAACAATACACATACGTAATAGACTTGAGTCTTTTCATTATCTTAAAGATAATTACAAGAAAGACTAAGTAGTCGTTCGTCCGAATGAAGTCCATGGGGATTGTATATAACATTGATTTTATTATAAAATCAATATAAACCCAATTCTCAAGATCTTAATCAAAATATGACGTCATATAGAAGCAAAAATGGCAATCTCCAATTTTTTCATTATTTCAATTATTCCTATCTTTTACGAATATTAAAGAGTTATTCAGGAATGTGTGCTATATAATATGTGACAATAACGTTATTATTCATATATATTGGTATCTGTAATTAGTAATTACTAAAATGACACCATTCTCAGTGCAAGTAGAGATTGCCCCTTTTACTTCTACATATATAGCTCATACTTAGTACAGTATGACAAGTATAATGTCACTCATGTGGACCAATCACGTGGACGCATGAGATGTAGTCCTCTCTCCCTCTCTCGCAAACCCCTTGCCTCTATATGTATCGCCAGATACACGCATTTGTCGACTAAAGTCATGTGCTCATTGACTTATGAAGAAAGTCATGATATGACGTCACTTACATGGGTCTTCAAGTTTTTTATAATGATTTAGAGTAACATGATTAATATACATTTATATATATTTCCGTTTACGCAGTATTTATAAAGAGATTAACATATGAATAAGGTTTATATAACTTTTACATAGTTAAATACCAAAAAGCCGAGTATAATTTATCTAACAAGTGAGTCGCGGGATTATTACTTTATATTGTAATTTATGTTAACAGAATTAATTATGCAGGAAAATGTATAGTTTGGTAACAATTAAATTTTAATTCAAAAACGATATTTTTAATTGACAGTGCCATTAAAATGTCATTTCCAAAAATGTCATGTAAATTTTAATTGTTACTTTTCCCTTTTCACATTCTGTAATATAAATAAAAATCAAATTTTGCTACATATATAATTCCAAATACCACGAAGCTTCGCTTACAGTTAAATAAAAACAAATGTTTACCAATAAAATTTAAAATCATACAACGAAAAAACTGCCAACTGCGAGCCTGAATTACGAATATCAACAGAATCTAAGCGAATGTAATTTATTTCAAAGCTATTTTTTAATTACAAAAAAGCTGGTATAAATAAAGCTGAATAAATAATAAATCAAGAGTACATGAGAAAAACAAGAGTGATCACGTATGTTGATATTTTTTTAAATACCGGCAACACTATTATATATCTTAATGTTCGTTGCTCAAAAGCCTTGTATCCAATGTCTTTCATAAATGGAATAAAATCACTTCAGTATGGTAATTCACTTCACAAAACTGTACAAGGCGGTACGATAGCTTATATGTCAAAAGTGATTCATCACCGATCGGATTAAATATACATACAATTCGATTTTTTTTATCGGTGTTTCGATAACAGTTTTTTTTGTATAGACTCTGCCTATGTAGGCAATTTCCAGTTTGTTCTTCCCATGTACGCTTAAAAACAGATAATATTCGTACATTCGCTACGTTTACTTTGAGACGCGCACCACAGGCCGCGGTTGGACGCTCGTGTTTATGTTTCCTTGAACCTGAAGAAAATTCTCTTTAGTATTTGTTCATGTTACAGTTTCCGGTTCTTGGCTTCTTTTAGTTTATTTTATAGTACATCATCTTTATGCAGGCTAATACTCATTTGACAAATTGAATAATTTCCAAATTGTCAACTGTCAAATTTATAACAGATAAAATAATGTCATTTTGATATGCGTGAGATTCTCAAATCGATAGTGATGTTTGAGTTACATTAATTCCAAATTCTTTTTTATTTAGAGAGCTAAACGAATGAAATAAAACGATCCTAGAATTAAGCCTATTTATCTTTTTTTCTAATTTATCTTTTAGAAACTTATTCAATTTACCTCAATGAATACATTACTGTCGTCATTCAATAAAATCGAGTATTAATGAGTATTTAGATGTGAAACACCTGTCGACCTCCACGAGGGCGTGGCGTGATGATAGTGAAAGAATGCTACGTATGATAACGTAATGTAGTTTCTTACTGTTGTGCCGGTAACATATGCGACCAGGCGGCTTCGTACTTGGTATGTGCGGTGCTGCAGGCGGATTTGCACGCTTCCACAACACTCAGCGGGAACGGCTCGCACTGTCATATACAGAATAAATAATATCAATCACTATATAGCTATTACTAGTTACAACATGAATTGGTCGGCTCGTCCGGGTCAGTACCACCCCTCTCATGGAAAACCGACGTGAAATAACAGTGCTTGCACTGTTGTGTTTCGTTGGGTCAGTGAGAGCGCCGGAGGCCCACCTCTCCTCCGCTTTCCTCCTTTCCCTTTCCTTCCCCTCCCCTCGCCCCTATATACAAGCTGGCAACGCACTTGTGACTTCCCTGATGTCGCTAGTGTCTATGGACGGTAGTGATCACTAATCATAACGTGACCCACCTGTTCGTTTGCCTCCTTTAATATAAAAAAAGCAGATATAAGATAGTTGAGTGTATCCTTCTACTCTGTAACACTTTTTTTATTCGAACTGACCACGCTATTGGTCCTGCAAGGGCTTTACATCTTCACCGTACTACGTGTTTGTAACACGATTTCCTTTATGTTAACTAGATATTGAAGAGTTTTAGAATTATCAATAACCCGCCGCACTCTGATAATAAAAACACATCACTTTATATATGGGTGTAGACATGAAAATCTGTTCAGTAGTTTTTTAATTTATCACGATCTAATGTTGAATTTGTTTTATAATAATTATGTAGTGATGTGTACTACAATGTTTGTACTCTTTATAACGGATTTTATTATTCTATATTAATAGATCATAGTTTTACCATTATGTGTACTTATTACAAATGTTGCAGAAGACACTGATCATATATAGAATAATAAATTCCTATATGCATTATATACCTATAAATTCGACAATAAGGACAATCTTATGTCATTCCTTAATTTATTAGGTAAAATAATTATCAATAATACTTTTAAAAGTTATAAAAAGTATACTGAGATATAAAATTTTATTACATTCCAAACCAATTTCCATTAAATATTTTACATGAGAATTATACGTTATTTCGAAATTTTTAGTTAGTAAAATAATTATAAGTATAAGTTTTAGAAGTTATAAAATATATCTATATACAATAAATATGTTATTTATGTAGAATATAGATTAATAGAGAGACTTACGGTAAGGGCACAGAAGGCTTGTTCCACAGCCGCTATGAACCTCTCCAGCTCGGCACTGCTGGCGAAAACCAGCGCCAGTCCAGCACCACGTTCGCGGGCCTCGCATACGCTCCACTCCTAAACAACAAAGGGTTCACATTAAACTGGTCACCCACATTAACTAGCATCCCTGAGAAATTTATAACTATTTCAGTAATGCCCTTACTCTTGAAGAACCGTTAGCAAACATCCCAGTATACTAATGCTTCATGGTAAAGTATGTGATCTAAATGGATTTATCTCATATAAACCACGTTCATTCAGGTATCCATGTTCCAAAATTTTGAGAGCTATGAGCCTAATTTTTATACAAGAGTTTTGTCCTGAAAACACACAATAAAGAAATAACTCCTTTGAGTTTTTGGCGAGAACTTGGAATGTCATGTAGTGTCTTTTATATTTTATTCATAACTTTCATTTATTTCAGACCATATTTATGTTTTATATAGTATAGTTTAGTTATCGTGCACAAGTGAAGTGGATGGGAATCAAAACCGTGGAGCATGGTTTTTGACTTGCCACAAAAACTCCCTAGGAAATTCTAACAAGAAAGCCACCATCTTGTTAGAACATTGAAATGATCACAAAAAAAACTATAATATCACTATCTACTCGACAGTGGCAGTAATAACCTAAATTATTGGATGCTAAAAATAAAACATTTCATAATGTAGTTCACCTTTTCAATCACTAAGTAAAAAAAAGAACTCACCAAACAGCACCAGTTCTCATCAGTGTCGGGTATCTTGAAAGCAGTCAAATTCTTTATTGAACCACACGCAAGTATTTCAAGTTCCACACGTACTTCTTCAATGTATTCTGGAAATAATAAACCATACTATGATGATGTTTTTCAGAGCCAAAGACATGTATAAAAAAGCTAGAATTTAAAAATACGTATAACAATAGTATATAAGTAATATTCTATTATCTCTTATTTTATCTCTTAGTTTATTTCTTAAGAATCATTGCCAATGTACAAAATCTCTATTGGAGTTTTTGGCGGGATTTCAGTCTGGCATATAGTGGATTTGATATTTTATTCATAATGTTGTGTTACTTCACTCTATATTGTGTAAATTTGGTGGTGTTTTAGGTAATATACTTAGTTTATTGTGCATAAGTGAAGTGAATGGAAAATAATACCATGAAGCATGAAATTCTGAGGTGCCACAAAAACTCCCTGGAAGGAACTAACAAGGGATCCACCATCTTGTTAGAATATTGAAATGGTCACACAACGTTTGTAATATTATTATACCATAAAGTCCATTGAAAGAAGACATTGACACTGGCAAGTGCTTCTGCAAAGCCAAAACAAGAAGAAGAAGAAGAAATATCTCTATATACAGTAGTCTTAAAATTACATGGGGATTTATTTTCTCGAACTGATTACGCTATTGACCTAGCAAGGTCTTAACAGCTTCACCAGACTACACATGGGGAATGAATGAAATCAAATGTTACACTGAATACGTGTAGGTACACATATACTTAAAGACATATTGATATACTTAATATGAGTAATTTTTTTTTTATCCATAAGAGAATAAGAATATCTTTGTATTTCCCTTCAAAAAGTATAGAGTTTAGATGACTCTGTTGCAGATAAAAAGTGAAATTTGAAAGAACACGCTATATAATTATACAATTTATATACATAGTTATAGTTTAAAAAGTGACACTGAATTTGTTTCTTTCATAGTTTTTTTTTGTTAAGTAGTAGAAGACATCTTTTAATTATTCATGTATGATTTTTTTATACAAATAAGTTTTAATAACATTTTCTCATGCTCAGTATTCAGGTTATACTGCTCGAGTTCCTATACTTGCAATAGAAAGAGAGCGAAAGTGGCATCGAGGAGGTATAACGCTTTTTTCTTACGTGACGACTTCTAGCAGTCAACTCTTACTACCAATCGCGTTATAAAACCTCATTACAAAAAGAATGATGTTTAGGTTTTTTAAGCACTTTGTATAAAGATTTATCTTTGAGCAAATATTAGTATTTATTTACCTTTAAGCAATGCTTCTGATCCTCTGTCCTTGAGGTAAGCGGCTGCTCCGGCTACAAAGGGCACATCTAAGGTATCTCGGAGACTGATCACTTCGTGTTCTGTGACAAGCACTGTGCATGCAGCCGGCAGTTGGCTGGCTTTACTGTCCATCTTCTTTACACCATCTTTCTCTTCTAAAGCCTATTGAATTCATTAATTAATGGATTATTACAATCTATAAATTGAGAAATATCATATGCTAACCGTATTTTTTTTTTTCAAAGATCTCGCTGTTTGGGCATAAATTTTTGTGGTCCAAATATTTTTCAATATTATGTCAAAGTCGAAGGTGATCGGTCACTTGCCTGTCACCTGCTCTAGCATTCTGACTCGCTTTTAGGCACTACCAGCGCGGTACGAGAATCGATATACCCTTTGTAGTGTGCATTACCAAGATAGCTGGTCCTTCTCTGATGTCAGCAACAGCAGCGAAGATTTAGGTGGTAGAGCCACACTTAAGCTATTATTGGTTTCAGATTGAATGGGTTGGCTCGTCCGGGGTAGCACCTCGCAAAATCGGTTTAATTGATTCAGATATTAACCCCTACAACCTCACAAACTTTACCTCTATATAATATTGTTAGTATAGACAAAGAAATACACTTGACATTTATTTTAAAGGGGTATATACCTCCAAACAATTTATACAGTGCCTGACATTGTCTATGTTAGGCACCCCGGCCTTTGTAAGAGTAGTGATTGCGCCCCTTACTGCAAACACTCATGAAAACGGACAGTAGGGCATTTTTTTTAAGTCACATTTTTGTTTTATAACAAATGCATATACGTAATAGCAAATAATAATTAATGTAGAGTTACCTGTGCTGCGTGTAGTAATAAGGACTGCAGCCAGGACGAGGCGGTGGCGTCATCTGGCGCGGCTAATAAGAGCCGAGTCGAGTCACCGACAGCGATTTCAAAGCAATGAGGCCGACGTGACGAGTCCAAGTGACGACGAACACCGACAACAGATCGGAGCGCTATATTATGTGGTAGAGGCGTCGTGCCGTCCGGGGTATGCGGGCCCCAGTGTAGGACACCAGCCCTAAAATAATATATTGAGTCGTTACAATTTAAAATAAACTATTTAGCTACCAATTTTACCAGATCCTAATAGTCTACGTTATTTTTCAAGATCTTCAAATTGTTGACATGTAAAAATATAAAGAGCATAAAAAGGAACTTGAAAATTTATGGACCACAAAATTTGAATTTCGTTCTCGGTGTATAAAAACTATAAATCTTAAAAATATTAAGCATGTTAACGTCATCTTCTTACCCTTATCCCACCTAAATGGGGTCGGCACAACCGGTGTTGTTATAAAAAAGTTAAATAAGTATTGAATACTTGCTTTAAAAAGGTTTCGTACTAAATGCGCCACGCTCACCCGAGGCAAGTTCGCGTTATCCTTTTTTCGCAAGTCTAACTTAAACAAAGCGAGACAAGAGAGAAAGATGGCGAACATTTATCTACGGTGGTGCATTTAAAACGTAACCTTTTTTGAGTAAGTATTCAATACGTATTTAATTTTTTTTTTGTAATAACACCGTACATGTTTTGCTTTTCATCTACAGGATGTTATCTTAGTATTCACAGTTGTTATACACATATCATTTTTTTTTTTTACACAACTCATCCATTACTTTTTCGTTCTTTCTCTACTACTATACCTATTCACCATCATTCTCAAAATTTTTCTAGTTACATAGATCTCATATCAATAATCATATTGCCCCTTAGATGCTCCTGAGTTTTAAATTAAACATTTTTAGATTTTTTTACTGGATAATATTGCAACAATGCACTAATATTAAGCGCGCAACTTTAAATGCAAAATCAATAAAACTTGAATATAAATCCATATTGTACACTGGACTTCTAGATTTATTTTTCAAACTTAGATCTGCATTCTACGTGTTAACTTGTACAATGTATTGCACATTGGGTCTTACGAGGTTAAGCATAAATAAATGGCAATTTTACATTCATATAATTGTGTTTTGACTTTGTTCTGCGTTATTAATATCTCGACTTTATTATGCGTAAACCCGATCTTAAGACTATGTTCAGAGCGCCTAAACAGTTTGATGAGGTTTGTACAAGTGATACCACTCGTAAGAAAAACCTTTAATTTGAGCGAAAGAGTTTCGATTATCGATAACAAGTTACAGGAATCGAAAACTATAAATCGAAAACGATGTTTCCAATAAAACATCTCAATGCTAATTTAAATTTGAACTTTTTAATTTAAAATTACAGATTAATTAAGATTGAACACTAGAAATATAACTTATTAAAATAATCACAATCGACTACAATTTTAAAACTACAAATATTCTTATACTATCTAACTAATTTATTACTTGTACGATACATTAATATATTTATACGGTATATCGGAATGGCTATCGTAGCATTTAAAAAAAAAACTTCCTACACCCTTAAATATATCCTTCCTACCTATTCTTCCTATCCTCTATTATTTCGATTTAGTATACCAATTAAGACAAAAACATGAATTACTATTAAAAAATTAACGATTATTTTTAGGTAGGCCGAATGCTCTTAATTCTTCTTTACTTGTCTGAATCCGTATACAGTAAATCCTGTTTATACATTCAATGAATATATATTAAGATACGATAATGCGCAATTGACTATTATTTTTGTAAAGAACTCGTCATAATTGTACACATTCACACCAAAACAATAAAGATAGAGCCTTGAGAGAAAACGTTAGTCAGTAATTGTCATAGTGGACGTTAGTCTTCACACACTTTCAAGGCAAGGCATCAAGGTAATGCTGTGTGTACACAATACTGCAATGCTTACCTACCAACATGTGAATGACAGTGAAAGTGGGTATTACACCTTCTGCGGCGTATCAAATCGATTTAATATACCGATATCTAATAACGGTTTTCAAACTGTTGCTTGAAAAATGGTAATCGATTTTCGTGAATATCGATATTGGAAACGTTATTATGTTACATTAGTTGAGTTTGTTTCGTGTATTCGATATAATGAAACGATCTTGAAAGTTATAAGTTAACAGTTGAATACAATATTGACATTAGATAACATTTCTTAGTGGTTCTACCAGATTAAGGATTGACTTTTTTTATATATTGAGACTTCAGTATATAACTATATTCAGTTTTTTATTTGAACTGACTAAGCTATTGACCTAGCAAAGTCTTAACAGCTTCACCAAACTACCACTAATTTCAGTATATAAATACTACAGTCCACCATAATATGTACATATTTTATAACTATATAAAATAACGTTACAAATATAACCATAAATAATGACTTACACGGGTCAATCTGTGAAGTTTTGAAAGACTAAAAAATCAGTGGTCTTGGTCAATTGTTTATATGCAACTAAAATAGAAAAAAAAGTGGCAACCTGTGTAATAAACAAACACTTATACATTCTCAATTCAAGGGCAAAGGTCAATCTGAGCTAAATTAAATAAACCAGTGTGTAATCATTGCCTTATTGCTTTAAAATTTAAATACCATATTTTAAAATCTTAACAAAACCCTAAGAACAATTTTCAGACATGTCTCAAATTATAAGGATCAAAATGGACTGGATTATGCCTATTACATACATAATGCAATGTTGTGATTCTGTGTTTCACTCACTCCGATCTATTTAGACGCGACCGTAACAGTCATAAATTTACTGCTAGTATTTATAGCGTTACCTCAAAGATCTATGAGAGTCCCCATAGACAATCTGCAGCATTACAATGAGGCAAATTATTCCTGAGATCCTTGATTACCGGAACAGAGGAACATCAAGATAACCTGTTCGTCTCTCCGAGCGCGGTACAACGCGCCATCAAGAGACTTAAACCAAAAAATGCCCCGGGAGCCGATGGAATAACCAACACAATGATCCGTCACGCCCCTTTCAAAACCGTCGCGGCGTTGAAGAGATTGTATAATGTCATCCTCCGGTCAGGCCACTTTCCGAGGGAGTGGAAGCTAGGAACGGTGGTCATCATTCCCAAACCCAATAAGAGTCTTAAAAAGCCAGATAACTACAGACCGATTACGCTGCTCAGCACGCTCTCGAAAGTTTTCGAGAGACTAGTGTTGAACATGCTGAAGCCACACATTGAGTTCTGAAAAGAACAATATGGGTTCCGAGAAGGCTACTCTACGACCCTGCAGCTCACAAGACTAATCCACACCCTTGGCGAAACGCATAACAGGAAGAAGCATGCCGCCCTGGTCCTGCTAGACATGGAGAAAGCGTTCGACAAGGTGTAGCATGACGGCTTGCGCTATAAGCTGACGGTATCAACCACCATGTTTCGGAGAGGGGATGCTTCGGTGCATGTCCACCTCCACGACATCGCACCGTTGCATACCAGACCACCCGATGATAACAATTCTGAGATCCCTACCACTCAGATAACCGGTAGAAGAAAGAGAACGAAAGCCCAGGCCCGATCGCTCATCCACCCACAGAGCGAGAGTGAACGAGACGAGCCCCGATGACCTGAAGGAGGCACCAATTTACGCCCCCGCAGATAGACACGCCCGATAAAGGGCGGCGAAACCTGTTCACCATGAAAGGGTACGCCCTGGTATGGTTCCCCCGCACCACCTACACAGTGGCGCGAGAAGATTGCAACTGACTGACCTATGAGAGTGTTTCACCCTTTATCTTGAGAAATAGTTTCAGTACAGTCTGATATTTAATTTAACAATACTATACCAATACATAGTTTCAACAACTGTATACATTTCAAATACCTCACTCCTACTTGACAATAGGCCAAATATTCAAGCACAAATAATCTCATATTTTCCTTTGAATTAGTTAAAAATGGCTCGAATCACTCAATATAATACAAACTGGTATTTAAAAAATCACATACCTAAGTAAAAAATAGCACGGTTCGAAGCGTCGACTCCGATCGGTTCTGCACATAAGATATCCCTCCAGTGGAGGTGCAAATGCACCTGGGGCTTCGATCAACCTATCGCCGGAATCACCTGAACACGCTCGTCCGTAGAACATGACTTCGGGTATCTACAGAAACAGTCTTAAAATTTTAAACATGTAATTCGTGTATTACCTATAATGTTTATAAATAAATTTATTCTGTACGTATGTCACTGAACTCCTCCTAAACGATTGGACCAATTTTGATGGTTTTGTGTGCGTGTTTTTTTTTTTACTTCATTTTAGGCAATCAATCTTTCAGATTATTACTGCCATTGTCACGTAGTCAATAATATTACAAGCGTCGTGCGATCATTTCAATATTAAGCGTCGTG
>JACEII010000004.1:803664-870841 GCA_014332785.1 Antheraea mylitta
TAAGGTTATTGCAAAAAAGGTGTTGATTAGAGGGGATCAAAATTATACAAAGTACATCAATAAAAAACTTATTGTAAGGACTTAAACTAATTGTTAGTACCAGAACAAGTTCAAACGGTGGGAGAAGATGCGGTGTCAGTGCTATAAGTTTGAAATTTGTCCGGAAGATCGCTGAGAGACCGTATCGGAAAGGCTGGACTTCCATCGCGTTTGCGAATATAGACTGTGCCATTTCTGATCCAACAAAATTTATAACCAGAGCTAAGTGAGAATTTGCGGGATTCTCGAAATAACTCCCGGGTTTTCCTGGTTAAACGCTCGTTAATAAATATTCTTTGTGATAAATCAGAGACTTCAATATCTTTTGCTGTTAAGTTTCTTCTAGACTTCGATGCTCTAATGACTTCGTCCCTTTTTTGACGGCGTACCAGTCGAATTACAACTGGGCGATAATTTTTTTTAATAGCTTCATTGTTGGTCTGACCTAAGTTCGATGAGGTATTTTCATTCAGTGGTTTTTTTGGACCAACTCTGGTAACCCAATCAATATCATTGTCTTCTAAGGTTACTCCAATCTTTTTTGCCATTACAAGTGCAATATGATATAGGTTTTCGTTTTTTACTTCTGGAATTCCGATTATTTCAACTTCGTTTTTCAGCGAGTTTTGTGACTGTGTTTCAAGCTGTTCCTGTAATCTTTGCACTTCACACTGTAGCGATCCAACTAGAGCTTCACGTTCTTCTAATTTTTTTAATCTGTTAGATGTTTGTGTTAGATGAGTGGAGACGTCGTCTAATCTTTCATGGCATCGAGAGAGAGACGAGTTCATTGTTGCAATTTGATCATTAAGAACAGACATATCCTCTCGAAGAAGTTTTATTTCAGCAATTAGAATTTGTAACTCAGAAGAATTAAAGTCACTTTGACGTGGAGCAACGTTTGAAGTATCTGTTGTGTAGTTTCGCAATGGAGTTGCAGAATTGTCACCAGCACTTTTTTTATCACACTTACATTTTGGACAGATCCAATTTTGTCCTTTGTCTCCCGCTTGAAGGGCAGTACCCATGCATAGGTCTTTGTGGTAATGTTTTTTACATGAGTTATTTGTACAGATTATGAAATTTGCATCTTGAATCTCGTTAAGACATCCTGCACAAGCACCTCGGGCTTTAGATTTAAGTCTAGTTGACATTGTAGCAATTTATGATGTTTACTGGTGTATGAACTGTATAATAATTTCGAAGCGTTACCTTTATCGGTAGCTCAATGGTCCAAGAAGCAAATGCGATCGGCTGAGGGACGAAAAGGACGAAAAGATATAAGATAGTTGAGTGTATCCTTCTACACTCTATATGTATCTTCACCGTACTACGTGTTTGTAACACGATTTCCTTTATGTTAACTAGATATTGAAGAGTTTTAGAATTATCAATAACCCGCCGCACTCTGATAATAAAAACACATCACTTTATATATGGGTGTAGACATGAAAATCCGTTCAGTAGTTTTTTAATTTATCACGATCTAATGTTGAATTTGTTTTATAATAATTATGTAGTGATGTGTACTACAATGTTTGTACTCTTTATAACGGATTTTTTTAATTCTATATTAATAGATCATAGTTTTACCATTATGTGTACTTATTACAAATGTTGCAGAAGACACTGATCATATATAGAATAATAAATTCCTATATGCATTATATACCTACAAATTCGACAATAAGGACAATCTTATGTCATTCCTTAATTTATTAAGTAAAATAATTATCAATAATACTTTTAAAAGTTATAAAAAGTATACTGAGATATAAAATTTTATTACATTCCAAACCAATTTCCATTAAATATTTTACATGAGAATTATACGTTATTTCGAAATATTTAGATAATAAAATAACTATAAGTAAAAGTTTTAAAAGTTATAAAATATATTTAGATATAATAAATATGTTATTTACGTAGAATATAGATTAATAGAGAGTCTTACGGTAAGGGCACAGAAGGCTTGTTCCACAGCCGCTATGAACCTCTCCAGCTCGGCACTGCTGGCGAAAACCAGCGCCAGTCCAGCACCACGTTCGCGGGCCTCGCATACGCTCCACTCCTAAACAACGAAGGGTTCACATTAAACTGGTCATCCACATTAACTAGCATCCCCGAGGAATTTGTAACTATTTCATGGTAAAGTATGTGATTTAAATGGATTTATCTCATATAAACCACGTTCATTCAGGTATCCATATTCCAAAATTTTGAGAGCTATGAGCCTAATTTTTATACAAGAGTTTTGTCCTGACAACACACACAATAAAGAAATAACTCCTTTGAGTTTTTGGCGAGAACTTAGAATGTCATGTAGTGTCTATTATATTTTATTCATAACTTTGTTTTATTTCAGTCCATATTTATGTTTTATATAGTATAGTTTAGTTATCGTGCACAAGTGAAGTGGATGGGAATCAAAACCGTGGAGCATGGTTTTTGACTTGCCACAAAACTCCCTAGGAAAATCTAACAAGAAAGCCACCATCTTGTTAGAACATTGAAATGATCACAAAAAAACTATAATATAATTGGATGCTAAAAATAAAACATTTCATAATGTAGTTTACCTTTTCAATCACGAAGTAAAAAAAGAACTCACCAAACAGCACCAGTTCTCATCAGTGTCGGGTATCTTGAAAGCAGTCAAATTCTTTATTGAACCACACGCAAGTATTTCAAGTTCCACACGTACTTCTTCAATGTATTCTGGAAATAATAAACCATACTATGATGATGTTTTTCAGAGCCAGAGACATGTATAAAAAAGCTAGAATTTAAAAATACGTATAACAATAGTATATAAGTAATATTCTATTATCTCTTATTTTATCTCTTAGTTTATTTCTTAAGAATCATTGCCAATGTACAAAATCTCTATTGGAGTTTTTGGCGGGATTTCAGTCTGGCATATAGTGGATTTGATATTTTATTGATAATGTTGTGTTACTTCACTCTATATTGTGTAAATTTGGTGGTGTTTTAGGTAATATACTTAGTTTATTGTGCATAAGTGAAG
The DNA here is from genome assembly GCA_014332785.1 of Antheraea mylitta. Classification (NCBI taxonomy): domain Eukaryota; kingdom Metazoa; phylum Arthropoda; class Insecta; order Lepidoptera; family Saturniidae; genus Antheraea; species Antheraea mylitta. Next base: position 806,732 of record JACEII010000004.1, read on the forward strand.
TGAATGGAAAATAATACCATGAAGCATGAAATTCTGAGGTGCCACAAAAACTCCCTGGAAGGAACTAACAAGGGATCCACCATCTTGTTAGAATATTGAAATGGTCACACAACGCTTGTAATATTATTATACCATAAAGTTCATTGAAAGAAGACATTGACACTGGCAAGTGCTTCTGCAGAGCCAAAACAAGAAGAAGAAGAAGAAGAAATATCTCTATATACAGTAGTCTTAAAATTACATGGGGATTTATTTTCTCGAACTGATTACGCTATTGACCTAGCAAGGTTTTAACAGCTTCAACAGACTACACATGGGGAATGAATTAAATCAAATGTTACACTGAATACGTGTAGGTGCACATATACTTAAAGACATATTGATATACTTAATATGAGTAATTTTTTTTTATCCATAAGAGAATAAGAATATCGTTGTATTATCCCTTCAAAAAGTATAGAGTTTAGATGACTCTGTTGCAGATAGAAAGTGAAATTTGAAAGAACACGCTATATAATTATACAATTTATATACATAGTTATAGTTTAAAAAGTGACACTGAATTTGTTTCTTTCATAGTTTTTTTTTGTTAAGTAGTAGAAGACATCTTTTAATTATTCATGTATGATTTTTTTATACAAATAAGTTTTAATAACATTTTCTCATGCTCAGTATTCAATTTATACTGCTCAAGTTCCTATACTTGCAATAGAAAGAGAGCGAAAGTGGCATCGAGGAGGTATAACGCTTTTTTCTTACGTGACGACTTCTACCAGTCAACTCTTACTACCAATCGCGTTATAAAACCTCATTACAAAAAGAATGATGTTTAGGTTTTTAAGCACTTTGTATAAAGATTTATCTTTGAGCAAATATTAGTATTTATTTACCTTTAAGCAATGCTTCTGATCCTCTGTCCTTGAGGTAAGCGGCTGCTCCGGCTACAAAGGGCACATCTAAGGTATCTCGGAGACTGATCACTTCGTGTTCTGTGACAAGCACTGTGCATGCAGCCGGCAGTTGGCTGGCTTTACTGTCCATCTTCTTTACACCATCTTTCTCTTCCAAAGCCTATTGAATACATTAATTAATGGATTATTACACTCTATAAATTGAGAAATATCATATGCTAACCGTATTTTTTTTTTTCAAAGATCTCGCTGTTTGGACATAAATTTTTGTGGTCCAAATATTTTTCAATATTATGTCAAAGTCGAAGGTGATCGGTCACTTGCCTGTCACCCGCTCTCGCATTCTTACTCGCTTTTAGGCACTACCAGCGCGGTACGAGAATCGATATACCCTTTGTAGTGTGCATTACCAAGATAGCTGGTCCTTCTCTGATGTCAGCAACAGCAGCGAAGATTTAGGTGGTAGAGCCACACTTAAGCTATTATTGGTTTCAGCATGAATGGGTTGGCTCGTCCGGGGTAGCACCTCCATCTCACAGAAAACCGACGTGAAGTAACAGTACTTGCATTGTTGCGTTTCGTTCGGTCAGTGAGAGCGCCGGAGACCCATCTCCCCTCCCCTCCCCATCCCTCTCCCTTTCTCTTTATTCCCCCAAACATAGACTGGTAACGCTCTTAAGACTCCTCTGGGGTTGTGTCTCTCCAAGTGTCTATGGACGGGGGGTGATCGCTTAACAACAGATGACCCGCCTGTTCATTTGCCTCCTATATAAAATATATATATATCAGGTAGGTGGGCCTTTATTCCGGTTACTTGCAAACCCGTGCTCACTTTGTTGGGCGCTCATCGTTACGGCAGCGTTCGTGAGACACATTTTCGTTCGACCGTTTTCTCTCCGACTAACCTTACAAATCTGACTACCACTAAAAAGTCCTTTCATTTTCGGGTTAATATATAACCTATGACACTCACAAATAAGGTGGCTTTCTATTGTTAAAAGAATTTTCAAAACCGGTTTAATTGATCCAGATATTAACCCCTACAACCTCACAAACTTTACCTCTATATAATATTGTTAGTATAGATAAAGAAATACTTTTGACATTTATTTTAAAGGGGTATCTACCTCCAAACAATTTATACAGTGCCTGACACTGTCTATGTTAGGCACCCCGGCCTTTGTAAGAGTAGTGATTGCGCCCCTTACTGCAAACACTCATGAAAACGGACAGTAGGGCATTTTTTTTAAGTCACATTTTTGTTTTATAACAAATGCATATACGTAATAGCAAATAATAATTAATGTAGAGTTACCTGTGCTGCGTGTAGTAATAAGGACTGCAGCCAGGACGAGGCGGTGGCGTCATCTGGCGCGGCTAATAAGAGCCGAGTCGAGTCACCCACAGCGATTTCAAAGCAGTGAGGCCGACGTGACGAGTCCAAGTGACGACGAACACCGACAACAGATCGGAGCGCTATATTGTGTGGTAGAGGCGTCGTGCCGTCCGGGGTATGCGGGCCCCAGTGTAGGACACCAGCCCTAAAATAATATATTGAGTCGTTACAATTTAAAATAAACTATTTAGCTACCAATTTTACCAGATCCTAATAGTCTACGTTATTTTTCAAGATCTTCAAAATGTTGACATGTAAAAATATAAAGAGCATAAAAAGGAACTTGAAAATGTATGGACCACAAAATTTGAATTTCGTTCTCGATGTATAAAAACTATAAATCTTAATAATATTAATCATGTTAACGTCATCTTCTTACCCTTATCCCACCTAAATGGGGTCGGCACAACCGGTGTTGTTATAAAAAAGTTAAATAAGTATTTAATACTTGCTTTAAAAAGGTTTCGTACTAAATGCGCCACGCTCACCCGAGGCAAGTTCGCGTTATCCTTTTTTCGCAAGTCTAACTTAAACAAAGCGAGACAAGAGAGAAAGATGGCGAAAATTTATCTACGGTGGTGCATTTAAAACGTAACCTTTTTTGAGTAAGTATTCAATACGCATTTAATTTTTTTTGTAATAACACCGTACATGTTTTGCTTTTCATCTATAGAATGTCATCTCAGTATTCACAGTTGTTATACACATATCATTTTTTTTTTACACAACTCATCCATTACTTTTTCGGTCTTTCTCTACTACTATACCTATTCACCATCATTCTCAAAACTTTTCTAGTTACATAGATCTCATATCAATAATCATATTGCCCCTTTAGATGCTCCTGAGTTTTAAATTAAACATTTTTAGATTTTTTTACTGGATAATATTGCAACAATGCACTAATATTAAGCGCGCAACTTTAAATGCAAAATCAATAAAACTTGAATATACATCCATATTGTACACTGGACTTCTAGATTTATTTTTCAAACTTAGGTCTGCATGCTACGTGTTAATTTGTACAATGTATTGCACATTGGGTCTTACGAGGTTAAGCATAAATAAATGGCAATTTTACATTCATATAATTGTGTTTTGACTTTGTTCTGCGTTATTAATATCTCGACTTTATTATGCGTAAACCCGATCTTAAGACTATATTCAGAGCGCCTAAACAGTTTGATGAGGTTTGTACAAGTGATACCACTCGTAAGAAAAACCTTTAATTTGAGCGAAAGAGTTTCGATTATCGATAACAAGTTACAGGAATTGAAAACTATAAATCGAAAACGATGTTTCCAATAAAACATCTCAATGCTAATTTAAATTTGAACTTTTTAATTTAAAATTACAGATTAATTAAGATTGAACACTAGAAATATAACTTATTAAAATAATCACAATCGACTACAATTTTAAAACTACAAATATTCTTATACTATCTAACTAATTTATTACTTGTACGATACATTAATATATTTATACAGTATATCGGAATGGCTATCGTAGCATTTAAAAAAAACTTCCTACACCCTTAAATATATCCTTCCTACCTATTCTTCCTATCCTCTATTATTTCGATTTAGTATACCAATTAAGACAAAAACATGAATTACTATTAAAAAATTAACGATTATTTTTAGGTAGGCCGAATGCTCTTAATTCTTCTTTACTTGTCTGAATCCGTATACGGTAAATCCTGTTTATACATTCAATGAATATATATTAAGATACGATAATACGCAATTGACTATCATTTTTGTAAAGAACTCGTCATAATTGTACACATTCACACCAAAACAATAAGAATAGAGCCTTGAGAGAAAACGTTAGTCAGTAATTGTCATAGTGGACGTTAGCCTTCACACACTTTCAAGGCAAGGCATCAAGGTAATGCTGTGTGTACACAATACTGCAATGCTTACCTACCAACATGTGAATGACAGTGAAAGTGGGTATTACACCTTCTGCGGCGTATCAAATCGATTTAATATACCGATATCTAATAACGGTTTTCAAACTGTTGCTTGAAAAATGGTAATCGATTTTCGTGAATATCGATATTGGAAACGTTATTATGTTACATTAGTTGAGTTTTTTTTCGTGTATTCGATATAATGAAACGATCTTGAAAGTTATAAGTTAACAGTTGAATACAATATTGACATTAGATAACATTTCTTAGTGGTTCTACCAGATTAAGGATTGACTTTTTTTATTTATTGAGACTTCAGTATATAACTATATTCAGTTTTTTATTTGAACTGACTAAGCTATTGACCTAGCAAAGTCTTAACAGCTTCACCAAACTACCACTAATTTCAGCATATAAATACTACAGTCCACCATAATATGTACATATTTTATAAGTATATAAAATAACGTTAGAAATATAACCATAAATAATGACTTACACGGTTCAATCTGTGAAGTTTTGAAAGACTAAAAAATCAGTGGTCTTGGTCAATTGTTTATATGCAACTAAAATAGGTGGCAACCTGTGTAATAAACAAACACTTATACATTCTCAATTCAAGAGCAAAGGTTAATCTGAGCTAAATTAAATAAACCAGTGTGTAATCATTGCCTTATTGCTTTAAAAGTAAGGTCAAAGGTTGAAACATTTTCGCGATGCCGAAATTTAAATACCATATTTTAAAATCTTAACAAAACCCTAAGAACAATTTTCAGACATATGTCTCAAATTATAAGGATCAAAATGGACTGGATTATGCCTATTACATACATAACGCAATGTTGTGATTTTGCGTTTCACTCACTCCGATTAATTTGGATGCGACCGTAAGTCATAAATACACTGCTAGTATTTATAGCGTTACCTCAAAGACCTATGAGAGTCCCCATAGAAAACCTGCAGCATTACAATGAGGTTAAATTATTCCTGAGATCCTTGAATACTGGAACAGAGGAACATCAAGATAACCTGTTCGTCTCTCCGAGCGCGGTACAACGCGCCATCAAGAGACTTAAACCAAAGAAGGCCCCGGGAGCCGATGGAATAACCAACACAATGATCCGTCACGCACCTTTCAAAAGCGTCGCGGCGTTGACGAGCTTGTATAATGGCATCCTCCGGTCAGGCCACTTTCCGAGGGAGTGGAAGCTAGGAACGGTGGTCATGATTCCCAAACTCAATAAGTCTTAAAAAGCCAGATAACTACAGATCGATTACGCTGCTCAGCACGCTCTCGAAAGTTTTCGAGAGACTAGTGCTGAACATGCTGAAGCCACACATTGAGCTCCGAAAAGAACAATATGGGCTCCGAGAAGGCTACTCTACGACCCTGCAGCTCACAAGACTAATCCACACCCTTGTCGAAACGCATAACAGGAAGGAGCATGCCGCCCTGGTCCTGCTGGACATGGAGAAAGCTTTCGACATGGTGTGGCATGACGGCTTGCGCTATAAGCTGGCGGTATCAACCACCACCCCCGCCCGCCTACAAAGAGTTCTTACATCTTTCCTGGAAGACCGAAAAGTGCGAGTGAAGGTGGAGACACAGATATCAAGCGAGGTAGCGGTGCGAGCGGGCGTACCACAGGGCAGTTGCCTCTCGCCGCTACTCTACGCGCTCTACATGAACGATATCCCTTCAGATGACAAGGTGAACTTGGCCCTGTTCGCCGATGACACGGCGTATTGGGCCACTTCCCTCAACCGGAAGAGAGCCGCATCCCTTCTACAACCCGTGCTGAATGCACTGCCCGACTGGCTGAACAAGTGGCGGCTGATGGTCAATTTCGGCAAGACCCAGACATTCCAACCCGGATATAACATCAAACCGACACCCCCTTTGAAACTCCAGGGCCAGACACTTCCGTGGAGGAACGAGGTAAAATACCTTGGAGTGATCATCGATAGAGGACTCACCTTCAAGAAGCACATCGGAGAGACCATTGCACGAGCGAAAGTGGCGAGGAGAGTGCTGTGCCCGGTACTCACCTCGAGACTACCGTACCGCACTAAGCTAGGCCTCTACAAGACGTACGTGAGATCACGACTCACGTACGAAGCCCCGGCTTGGTTCGGTTGCGTATCAGAGACCCATAAACGCAGATTACGAGCCCAAGAAAACCAGACACTCAGGACGATTGTCGGGGCCCCACGCTATGTGAAGAACGCGACGATCGCAAGAGACTTAACAGTAGAGAGCCTAGATAACTTTGTAAGCAGCTTCGCCACGAACATGTTTCGAAGAGCGGATGCTTCGGTGCATGTCCACCTCCACGACATCGCACCGTTGCATACCAGACCACTCGATGATAGCCATTCTGAGATCCCTACCACTCAGATTACCGGTAGAAGAAAGAGAACAAAAGCCCAGGCCCGATCGCTCATTCACCCACAGAGCGAGAGTGAACGAGACGAGCCCCGATGACCTGAAGGAGGCACCAATTTATGCCCCCGCAGATAGACACGCCCGATAAAGGGCGGCGAAACCTGTTCACCATGAAAGGGTACGCCCTGGTATGGTTCCCCCGCACCACCTACACAGTGGCGCGAGAAGAATGCAACTGACTGACCTATGAGAGTGTTTCACCCTTTATCTTGAGAAATAGTTTCAATACAGTCTGATATTTAATTTAACAAGACTATACCAATACATAGTTTCAATAACTGTATACATTTCAAATCACTCACTCCTACTTGACAATAGGCCAAATATTCAAGCACAAATAATCTCATATTTTCCTTTGAATTAGTTAAAAATGGCTCGAATCACTCAATATAATACAAACTGGTATTTAAAAAATCACATACCTAAGTAAAAAATAGCACGGTTCGAAGCGTCGACTCCGATCGGTTCTGCACATAAGATATCCCTCCAGTGGAGGTGCAAATGCACCTGGGGCTTCGATCAACCTATCGCCGGAATCACCTGAACATGCTCGTCCGTAGAACATGACTTCGGGTATCTACAAAAACAGTCTTAAAATTTTAAACATATAATTCATGTATTACCTATATTTTTATAAATAAATTTATTCTGTATGTATGTCACTGAACTCCTCCTAAACGGTTGGACCAATTTTGATGGTTTTGTGTGCGTGTTTTTTTTTTTACTTCATTTTAGGCAATCAATCTTTCAGATTATTACTGCCATTGTCACGTAGTAAATAATATTACAAGCGTCGTGCGATCATTTCAATATTAAGCGTCGTGTGAATCAATATTCTAACAAGACTGTGGGTCCCTTGTTAGATACTTCCAGAGAGTTTTTATGGCATCTCAGCATTTCATGCTCCGTGGTATTATTTTCCATTCATTTCACTTATGCACAATAAACTAACTATATTACGTAAATACCACCAAATTTATAAAATATAGAGTCAAATAACACAAGATTATGAATAAGATATAAAATCCACTACATAACAAACTAAAATCCCGCCAAAAACTCCTTGTGTGTGTGCTCCAGTGGACCCGAGAAAGGTTTAGATTCACAGTTGGACCCAGTACGTGGCGCTGTGGTTGCATTTTTTTTTTATTATCAAGGCAGGACAACGTCCGCCTGGCCCGCTAGTATATGTTTACAATCTCTCATGATATTAGATGTCGATAGAAAACAGGCTGTACGTAGAGGGGACTGACTCTCAAGTGTAGTTGCCGGAACACATGTTTGGTGATAGATTTTCAACTTCTTGATGATGGCAGATATCCAGGCGAGATTAAAAAAAGCCCTACCAAAAGTGCTATGGTTTTGTTACGACGTTTTCTTTCACCGAAAAGTCCGATTCAGATGCAAGGATTCGAACCTATGTACATGAGTAAACGAGTTTCAAGAACAAGAATAGTTACTTTTTAGCATAGTTTTAACATCATTTCCCCAGTCACAACATGCATATAAAACTACAATTTGATCAAATTATGTGATTTAAGTGTTTTTTTTTTAATATTTAATTTGTCATTACTGCTTTCCCCTAATATTAGGAATGTTACTCTTATATCAGAACACGATTACAAGTGAAAGCTACGAACTTAAGCGTCGTCATTTATGTGGGTTATTATACATTTTTTTCTGCATTTTATTTGTAATCAGTTCCACTATAAGCAGATTTGTTGATAATGACTATATTATTGCGGAATTTTACAGCGTTATCTAGTAACAGGTGTTTTGTTCAGCACATCCATTGTAATTTACATAAATAGGATCTTCTATGATTTCTTCTACCTATATCTCTATTCTATCGTAACCAGAGTGAAGTTGGTCTTATTCGAATTTCCCCTCTTTCTCGAGTATTTACACGGTTTCTGAGAATAACTAGCGGGCTCGGCGGACGTTGCTCCGCCCTGATAATAAAGAAAACCTGGACAGTTTATATACCTAAACGTTCCTAGTAAATCACTCTATCTTCTGGTGAAAACCGCAAGATAATCCGTTCAGTAGTTTTTGAGTTTATCGTGAACAGGCAGACGGACAGACGTGACAGAGAACTCTGTTTTATAATATACTAAAACATATATATTTTTATCTATATATTATAAAAACAAAAACACGTGTATGACAACTGGGTGAACACTAATTGTTTGTTCATATAAGAACAAGGGAAATTATTTTTACTCGAGTTGTGAACAGTCTAATTATCAGGTAGGTCACTGGTCAATTAGAAAGTTAATAAAATCTAAACGCAGTCTCTGTTTGAATAACATGTTCATTGTGATAGGATTTTTTTTAAACGCATATATTTGGCATCTCGCGACTTTCGATTGCCGGATAATGGGTATATTTAGTTAATACAATTGCGAGAACTGTTGCGATAAAAAGCTTTGTGAATTTTGTTCCAGACGGAAAAAACTCACCACATACAATTTTGTAAACAATACAAATCATTTCTAGAGGAACATCGCATTTACATTGTGTCTATGTTGTACCTTAGAAAAATAAATTTACTCCATTGCAACACCAAATGTATAGAACAGAATATTTAAAACGTTTATTGAATGCCAATTTTAAAAGTATAAATCGTTATATCAAAATTAGTGTCTAAATAGTACTTCTAGGTTTTTAATTTCGTTATATGTATTTTTTAATGTTTGTCAACTGAAAACTTTGTCATTTGTTTTTTTTTTTTTAATTTCAGGGGAGAATTTAATTTAGTTTTAGAATCTGGTCTTGTAAGATATACTAGGAAACTCCTCAAAATCGAAAAACGTACAGTATTTAAGTTCGAGGAAATTAGGGTGCATTTTTTTAGAGTAGAATTTTTTATTTAATTAATATTTGCTGGCGTCTTCGCTCGAAGTAACGTAGATTATCTATCGTCGAGTAGAACATTTTTTTCTGGGTGAAAATGTCCTTTTCTGTACCCCTAATGCAAACTCTCACGGTCGACTAGTTAAGGCGTAAAAGACAAAATAAACAAACTAACTTTCGCAATAATGACATTAGTAAGCATATATATAAATTGCCATATACAACCTTTATAATACATTGAGCAAAGTTTAATTGATATGAATACTTAATTACAAATGAACTCACCCGCCTCTCATGTCGCAGTCTTGCAACTGCTGTGGCTAATTCCCTGCATTCCAGAGGTATTAGAGCTGGTGGCCTTTGTATACGTAAAGGTGATGTACGGGCACTCCATTCAAGAGACGAAGCTAAACGAGCTCCAAGTGTTGACTCTCCAGTAACAACTGAACATGCAATGTTCCCAGCTATATCTAAGATTTGAATGTATGTCGCTTCTGGACCCACCTGCATAAAATACAAAAAATTATATTATCATTAACAAACCTTTTTGGAATAGTCAATTAAATTGAATAAATTCAGGATAAATTGTAAGACATATATAATTGTATATTGAATTGTACATGTACCAGGAATTATTCATAAAATACGTCATGCAAAATTTTACGTTTTAATACGTCTCCCATTATCGTCACGCTGTCTCATTTTCTGCATCCTATTATTAATATTACGTCATGAATGATAAATCCTCGTACGCGTACAAATGTATGGATAATCATATTTATATATTACAAATTATGAAAGTAGTAACTTTGTATAGTAACAAAAAAATAAAATTGAAAACAACAGAGAGTAAAATTGTTTGATGAGCTGTAAACGTTACGTTTCCTATAGTATGTGACACCCTCCCCATAAGTGCAAACGTATTTTATGAAGAGCCCCTAATTCCTGTCAACGTAGAATAACAAATAAAATGTGTCTGATAAGTTTTCTGAGATTAATCTTAAAATAAACATTAAATGTTATGAAGCATTGACACTATAATAGTCAGTGTCACTTGTGTCAGACAAGTTTATCAATATTAAAAAGGTCACCAGAAGTAACAACATTGAGACACTTTTAAACTACGATACTTACTGCTATAGCATCCAATTCACTGTGGGGTAATCGGCACAGAATATTGTATTCTGTGCCACCAGGTTTGACACTGGCTACATACAATGCATAATCTGTAATGAAAACTAATAAAGGTGTCCAAGAGCCATCTTCCATGTTGTATGGTGATTGAACTTTCATCATCTACAATGTAAAAAATATAATTTATATTATGTATGTAAATAAACATTAAATTTCTACTGGTTGTGAATCTCTAAAATTAAGGAATTAATTTCAAAAAGAGTTTGATTGATGAATCATAGACTTTTTAAAGTATTATATAGGTTAAATATCAATACATTATAGTATAGGAACCAATAGTATTAATCAAATGTAACAGATGTAATTTAAATTCTGTCAAAGGCTTAAATAATAATAATCTAATTACAATGTAAAAACCAAAAGATACTCTGCAATTAATTCAGATTATAAACCATAATCCCCATAAAGAAAGGAAACTATTTACTAAAGAAAAAGGCAAAGGTAAGGGCTAGTTATACAAGATATTTTGCAAATAAAAACTTTATAGAAAATTACAAAAATAGTTACCCTGTTTAAAGTTTCATTTGGGTATGAAAAAATCTGCAACCTTAGTTTTTCATTGCACTCTATAGCAACATTGTCTTCAAAGCTATCAAAGTAAGAAGGCTCATCCGCTGTGAGCAATCTCACTGACAACCTTTTGTTTTCTATCACCTCTTTGTCTATTAAACGTGACATTCTCTCGGCGGAGAAGTGAAATGTGTCAGACACATCTTTGAAAGGAAATACAATGCTAGGGAAATGCTTTTCCAATCTAAGTTTTATTTGAAAAAATTTATTGTTTTTGATTTTCAATTCAAGGTCTTTCCTCTGGCAAACGTTTTTCAAATACCTATTTAGCAATGCTGATTTGTCAGATTGTAATTTTTGATTGCCCGGGCTGTCGAAAAATTCGTCATTGTAATCTTCAGCGCCCTTCAAGGTTGAGTTGTCTGTATTTGAGCAATTGTCACTGTTTGCTTGAGTGGGCTCTTCACTTACTTTCTGAACTGTAGATGCTGATTTACGACTGTACCTATTAACATTCTGCTTTTTAGGTGACGACAAATGTTTTGAAAGACCATTTTTTTGTTCAGTCTCCTCCTGCACATTTTTATTGAATTGCCTTTTTGGTGTTGACGTTTTGCTTGAAGTTTCAATATCTGATTGTTTTGAGTTCATATCATTTTTACTTGTACTCCCCACTAGTTCTTGGACTGGGGTAGTTTCTGGTATAGGAATGAAAGATTCTTTGGGAGCATCAAATGCTGTCTGAAATGTGTCGTGAACATAACTGTATGACACTCCCTTGTGTTCATAAACTGTACTTTCACAATTGACTACATATCTACTGAGTGGTGGAAAAGCATCAGCCTTATTTGAAGGTTTCTTGTCTTGATTTTTGGTATTTAAAGTGAGTTTATGTCGAGGGGAACCTTCATTAGGTGTTCTGTCACCTGCTACAGTATTCTTTGAGGCAATGGTTAGTTCTTTTGATTTCTCTGCTTGTGTTGAATGACCGTTAAGATTGATCTCAATAAAATCATCTTCATCTTCAACTTGGAAACCAGAGTCTAAGCTTTTCGATAACTTTTTATTTTGATTAACATCACATGGTAGTGCTTCAACAACATTATTTAATTCTAAACTGTTTTCAGGAAGACCCTTTTCTGGTGCAAAATTAAAGTTAAAATTTTTGTAAAATTTTTTTAGAGAATCTATTATATTATTTGCATCTAACAGGTTGAGAACTCGTTTATTTTGTTTCTCTTCAACAATATTTGTTGGAATGTAGCGTTTCTTCTTTAGAACTGATTTAACTGTTATGGGGCTTTGTGTAACTTCTAAAGGCATTTTCATTCTATCATGAGATTGATCAATATCAGCTTCAGAGAAATATGTTTTCCTCATAAAGGCAACATGGCCATTGTTTTCAAATCCGTCACAGGAATATGATTTCTGTGTTTTGTCACACTTCCTTCGAAGCAGAGAAGTTTCAGTTTTATTTGAAATAGATGACGATGATTCACTGGACGATGTTTCTGAATCACAGCTGAAATTGGAATCCGAACTGTTTGAATCACATCCATACAATTTAGCATTAGATCTTGGTTCATTATTATTATCTTTATCCTTGCTATTTTGATTTTTCTCATCATTCTGAGAGTATTCAAATATACCAGTTTTATCATTTTTAGAGTCTCCATATGTAAGTATATCTGACATTGTTTGTTGAGCGACGTCAGCTGCATATTTTGGTGATATATCTCCTGAAGCACACCATGAATTTCGATCAGTAGCAATATTATTTTTTTGTCTAAATCTATTACAATATGAGCTATCAGGCCTGTAAGAAATAAATCCCCGTTCTATATGTATATTATCTGTTTTTGTATTATTTAAAATGTCTTCATGGAATGACACACGTTTCTTCTGAGAACTCGGTCCACTTTGTGATTTTTTCCTACATCTGCGCCTATATACTATATCTTCTGATAATGACTTCTTTGGTTCAGTTGTTCTAAGAGCAGGTTTTCTTATTTCATCTGCACATACTTTTTCACATTCTAATGCTTTCAAAACAACATCCGGTAAGTTTTCATATGGAGATATTTTTTTTGTTTCTATTAACAGTTCAGGAACTATGTCGTCTCCAACGTTCTGATTATCTATATCACTGCGAGTCATAATACTACTTGTAGTACTTTTTATCATATCTTGGGAACAAGAGGATGGGGCATCATAAATGCTATCGCATATTAGTTCCTCAGCTCCAATGAGACTATGCGACATGAGCGCCTGGCTCGTTGCTTCAGACGCATCACTATCTAAACACAAAACACCAGAATCACCGGGAGTATCGGCCAGACTGCTGTTAGTACTTGATATCAAGTGAGAACTACCTTGGAGAATTAACTCTGTAGGTTTGTTTCCAGTTTCGTAGACATTCTCCATTTTTGTATATTTTGATGTATCTTCACCGCTATTCAAAGTGACTGTCGCAACAACAGTGTCGTCAATTTTCCGACGACGTTTACTTTTATCGATTTCTTTGCTTTTCATCTCTGTTGCCTTATTCACTGGCATAATGATTATGAAGATAAAATATCCAAAATTGGTTAATAACAATTTAAAATCAACTATTCTGTTTCAGTTCAATTAGCCTCTATACTCATGCTGAGTTTTATTTATAAAATTTACGTAAAATACGACACAAAACATGACGAACACAAAGCAGCCATATTTGACATTTTTATAGTGTTGCCAATATGATTTTCACTACGGTACTTTTTTTTTTCGAACTGACTACGGTATTGACCTAGCAAGATCTTAACAGCTTCACCGGACTACAACTACGGTACCGAAATTTGGGATCTACAGTATTATTGTTACCTTCCGATTTTGATGTTATGAAATTGGTAACAATTCTGTATATTCGTCCACGTCTGCCTACAAGAAGTAATCTGTGCCTTGTCTATCTGTAGTGTAGTGATGTAAAAAGTATATAGTTATTTTATTATTTATAAAAAATTGTTTTATATTTGGTATCATTCAACAGATAGACAGTTCGATTATTCATAGACTTGTTAACACATGTATTTTAATTTTTTTTTATATTATAGGGGGCAAACGAACAGACGGATCACCCGATGGTAAGTGATCACCGCCGTCCATAGACACTTGCAACACCAGGGGAGTCAGAAGTGCGTTGCCGACCTTTAAAAAAAGTGTACGCTCGCTTCTTGAAAGTTGATAACTCATAGTTGTTTGGAAACACCGCGGCTTGGAGTCGATTCCACAGGGTCGAAGTACAAAGCAGAAAGGGCCTTGAAAACCTCACCGTGGAAGACCTCGACTCATCGAGGTGGTGTGGATGAAATTTCAGTTTCAGGCGGGTAGTACGATGGCGGAATGTAGCGGCAGGTAAAAGTCCAAACAACTCCTCTGAACACTCTCCGTGGTAAATGCGATAAAGAACGCAAAGAGACGCGATGTCCCGTCGCAGTGCCAATGAGTGGAGCCGATCGGATTTTACCTCATCGCCAACGATTCGAGCTGCTCTACGCTGGACACCTAGTTTTTTGGAGGCCAACAATGCTTTACTCTCCAAATGACCGCCAAATTGAACGTCACTCGATATGTCAACGCCGAGGATACCAATACTGGGCTTGGCGACTAAGGGGACTCCCTGAAAGCTAGGCATTACGTCACATTTGATCTTTTTCACGGTAAATGCGCAAACTTGTGTCCATGTAATATCATATAATTTCTATGATTTAATAAATGTTACTGCATTTAAATATATATGCTGGTACATACAAAGGCTGGTACACACCACTATCGAAGAAAATCATGATCGAACGTTACAAGTCCAGAAGCTCACAAGTTACTTGTTACAATCTTCGACAGACTTTTTGACCGCTCTAAAATAGTTACATAAAACACAAATTTAGATATCAATATACATTATATTATAAGTACAACTACGAGAAAATATAAGAATAAATAAAGGTTAATTTCAGATGCGTTAAGGTGGATGTGTGGTGTGAATAGAAAGGATAAGATTAATAGGTAATCATGGTATGGCTATGTCATGAGGAGAGATGAAAACCATATAACTAGAAAAGTGTTGAGTATGATGGTGGATGGATATACGAATAGAGGAAGACCGAAAAGGTATGGATGAATTGTGTGAAATGTCATATGTGTGTAAAAGGTGTGAATACTGAGATGATATTTGATAGGAGAGAGTGGAAAAAGAAAATATGTTGTGCCGACCCTACTTAGGTGGGATAAGGGTAATGATACATTATATTAAATGTACAAGTACGAGAAAATGTAAGAATAAATAGAAGTCAATTTCAGATTTCTATAATATATTAAGGTTATTTTATATTAAGCTCTTGACTATATTACGCGCAAGACCAAATGTACGGCTATTTCAGAACGAAATAAGTCAACAAGGACTGTAGAAGAGCCTATTTACAAGTTCTTGTAAATTATGTTTATCAAAAATACGAATCTACAAATTCAAAATTTGCAAGATACAAGAAAATGTTAAACAAATATATGTGAATTACATTTATAATTTCATAAGACTTGGAAAATGTATTGACTTGTATTTCTAATTTACAAAATAAAACTATTGCTAAATTGCAAAATGGTTTTTTACCTTATTATATTTTGGCATATATGCCAAGCGAGCATCCTGGAGGAAATTCTGTGAGGAAATAAATGATATGCCTCACGGAGCAAGAATTCACAAGGTGCTAGCCAAGGACAAACCTAATCAAATAGGGCTCCTCAAAAAACCAGATGGCACTTTTACTGCTAATGAAAAGCAGACTATGGAGCTTCTTACCTCAGTCCATTTTCCAGGCTCTGAGAGTTCTATGTCGCAAAGCGAATTAATGCCTCCAAAGGGTAAACCCCAGTTGGAGGACTGGCGTAGAGCGACAACAATCATAAGACCACAGAACGTGAAATGGGCTATAAAAACTTTTAAACCATATAAATCAAGCGGTGAGGATGGAATACAACCTGTGCTTTTACAGCAAGGAATGGACATTCTAACACCGACTTTAATCAAGATCTTCAGAGCTAGTCTTGCATGGGGATTTATACCTGAATTGTGGACAAAAGTACGAGTCCTATTCATACCTAAGGCCGGCAAGAAAGACTACGCTTTACCGAAGTCTTTCAGACCTATAAGCCTTACATCTTTTCTTCTCAAAACATTGGAGAAGATACTTGATAAATATATTAGGGAGGTGATATTGATCACAAGCCCTATACACGCTAACCAACATGCCTATAGCAAAGGTAAATCTATCGAAACTGCCCTGCTATGTCTGACAGACAAGATAGGAAAGGCATTGGAAGACAAGCAAATTGCACTATGTGCTTTTCTAGATATTGAGGGTGCGTTTTATAACACCCCAATAAAAACTTTTATCCAGAGTCTCGTGATCAAAAGAGTAGATACCACTATCACCAAGTGGATCGAAGCAATGCTTACTCATCGAACAGTAAACTGACATTACATGGCACAAATCATGAGGTGGTAACCACAAGGGGATGCCCTCAAGGTGGGTGCTTTCACCCCTATTATGGACCTTGGTGGTTGACCAGCTCCTGCATAAGATGGACGAAATGAGGATAGACACCCAGGGCTATGCCGATGACCTGGTGGTGATTGTCCGAGGCTTCTGTCAAAGTACTATCTCGTACCTTATGCAGAAGCATTACTTGCCATTCACAAATGGTGCAACGATAACGAGTTAAAAGTCAATTCAGACAAAACCGTATTGGTACCATTTACGAAGAAAAGGCGTCTTGACAAATTAGTAAATCCTACTTTAAATGGCAAGACAATTACCTTTTCAACAGAGACCAAGTATTTGGGAGTAATTATAGACCAAAAATTAACTTGGAATAAACAGATTGATGCTTCAATTCAGAAAGCAAAGTTAGCAATGGGTATATGCGGACGACTGGCTGGTAAACGCTGGGGTTTAAACCCTAGGTTGGTCATCTGGCTTTATACCGCAATAGTCAGGCCGACAATAACGTACGCCTGCGTGCTCTGGAGCGGTAAAACTAGCCAGTTAACTGTTAGAACCCGCTTAGCTTCGGTACAAAGGACAGCGTCTATCCTAGCGACGGGAGCTATGTCGACCTCCCCTGGAGCGGCTCTGGAAGCGGTGTTGAATCTTCTGCCCCTTCACCTTCATGTAGAAAAGGTGGCGAGGTCAACAATGCACAGAATGTACGTACAGGGAAGAGCGAAGTGGCTATCCCTGTCCTTGAGATCCATACTGGACTCAGTGATAGAAACCCCAGTTTTAGGTATGGTATCAGATATAAAAGTACCTGAAACTAATTTTACAAAATTCTACACAGTAGACATACCGCCACGGGACTCCTGGACTAACAGTGAAATAACGTGGAAACCGGGTAGCCTATTGTGGTTTACTGATGGGTCCAAAATGGGACTTAACGTAGGCTGTGGTATCTATAGGGAGCGACCTATGTTTAGGCATCACACTAACCTTGGTTGTTTCGCCTCCATTTTTCAAGCAGAAGTGTACGCTATTTTAGAGTGTGTCCATATAAATCTGCAAAAAGACTATGTTAACCATACAATTTACATCCACTCGGACAGTCAAGCAGCCTTACTGGCACTTGCTTTAGACTCAGTTGAGTCGAAACTTGTGTCAAATTGCGTGGCTGTATTAAACAGTCTGGGACAAAAAAACAGACTAATTTTGCGATGGGTTCCGGGGCATGCAGGCATTCATGGCAACGAAGTTGCTGATGAACTTGCAAGAGTAGGAGCTATGGGAATACACACCGGCCCAGAACCGTTTTGTGGAATACCCAAAAGCCTAGCTCTCTTGACCCTTAGAAACCATTACAATCAAGAAGCTAAAACATTCTGGTATAACTTACCAGGACAAAACCATTCCAAGGAGCTCATCAGGGCATTTAACCAGCGATATGCTGATAAGGCCCTGTCACTCGGTAGGAATCAAATACGGGCTTTAGTGAGAGCACTCACTGGACACTGTTGTCTTAAAAAGCATTTGCACAACATTGGTGTCCAGAGCACAAGAGAGTGCAGATTCTGCGACATTGCAGATGAAACCCCCAAACACCTCTTGTGCGAATGTGATCCACTAAAACCTACACGAAACCGGATTCTGGGAAAGCATGTTTTGCTTCCGGATGAGGTACAGATGCTCTCAGTCAAAAAAGTCCTGCTGTTCCTGAATACTATAGGACTAGGCGGAGAGCTTTAGTAACATGGGGCGATCACAATAGATCACTACTGGTCGCAGTGATACAGGACCATTAAAGGCCTGCAAAGCCCCATTCTCTAGAATAAAAAAAAAAAAGAATAATATGTATGTAGATTTTGAATCAACAGACGCTCTTTAACTTTTTCGTAACGAAGGCATTTATGATAAACAAAAACACAAATAAAAATGTGGAAAATTATATATATTACAAGTGATATTACTTGTAGTTTGTACTTTATACGTGTAAATATGATAAGCGCCTTTTTGTAAAAATGCACTAAATTACAACAAAAAAAAAGGTTTTAAACATTGACAAACAGAGCATCGAAATTATGAATAATACAAGACTTGAAATTATTGACGATTATTTTTACGATAACAATAGCTCAGATCAAAATTGTTGATTAGGTAATTATCTACAAAAAGAACTGTCCTCATACACTTTTATTTATGAGAAAAACCCATTCCACAGTTTGCTGGAGCTGTATTTTCCATAATATGTATGATTACGTCGTGTCTGAACATTATTGAACACCTAATATGAGTAATGTTTTAAGTCTGCGTGAATAATACGTGAAGTTGGAATTATTCCCACGTTATGTACTATCATCAATCACGGAGTAAAGAATAAACCTTTCTTCCATGATGATCAATATTCGTTGATAACTAATTTATAAATTGTCTTTCATTTGTATAAAAAAAGCCAAGATATAATTTGTATTTCTATCTTTTAACATTGCCTTTCTAAAGTAACAAGACTGATACTTATAAACATTAATCATTTGATATCTTACTAAGTGGCCTTTAGTATAATAAAATGATTACTAGTATAAAATAATTGTTTAAATCTAAACAAACTTAACTTCACTTTAAGTAACATAGATTCCTATACTTATCCTATATTTCTATATTAATTTATATACTCCCTCACAGAGATAATTATAAGGCTAATGTAAGAAATTGAGATATATGTGTGGCCAAATTTGGGAAATATTAACTGGATTTTTGAGGAAATTTGGAAAACTGATACTGGCAATACCGGATTAGAATATTGTTTAGCCTGTGCACAGAGTACTTTATACTATTGGAAAAGCCTGTGGTTGTATTGTTTTCCAATTGTTTTCTGTGCTCGTGAGTTGGAGAGGTTATTTTGTTTATAATTTCTGATTTCTTTTTATGTATTTATATTAATGTAATTGAATTGGTACATAAATATGGAAATGACAAAGGTTGTTTCCTTCGCGTTTGTGTTGTTTTTTAAAGTTTACATATGTGATAGCGCTAAAATTAACTCTCCAAGGGTACTGTTGCCTTGGTTAGAAAATTTGAATGTGAATTTTACTTTTGAAATCTACGAAGGAGGTTGTTATACTTGGTAAGTTGGGAGTCTAATGGATGTCACTGCTTATTACGTATGTATAGTTTTATTTATTTACCCTAAAATTATCTTTTTCAGGAGTTTAACACGTCCTGATATTGTTGATTTGAAGCCGGTATACGAGAGTAGAGATAGTCATTGCTCTCGAGCTGCAGTCGTATCTGTATCAAAATCATGCGTCCCACCTGGTTCTGTTATTATTGTTGCTCAAGAAGTTTATACTGGCGAGGTTGGTCTTGTGATTATTTTGGCGGGAACCGAGTTTTCATAATTGCATATGCCCTTTTTGGTCTAGTATTGAGACACTGATATATTATGAATGTTTTATTAATACAATAATAGTAGAGATGCTATTGTAATAATATAATTAATTTTGTATTTGTTTATGTATGAATATGGTGGAATCATGCGGTGGGCTCCGAATTAAAAAGTTAAAATGGAAGTCTGAATGTTATTTTAAATTATATACATTTTTTTTTGAAGGATGCTCAATACTAAATTATGGTATATTTCCAGACACTGCGTGGAGATGTTGATGTAAACATAATAAGTTCTTTGAAAGTTGTGAGTACAACATGGACACTACACTTGGAGGAAGCACCGGAGGCATTTGTGGTGGATGCATATGATAATCAAGGTAAAACACTTACATAAATTAAAATTGAATTATAAATTCTGACAAGTCACAGGCATATACAATTTTTTTTACTGGGTTTAGATTTTTTCTGTATAATATATTGTTACAATTAAAATGGAAATGAACAATCATATATGTATCTTACAAAGTCTTCTACATACTAGTAACATTCTTGTTGAAATAGGTTTAGTACTTTTAAAAATGTTGTCATATAAAGACACCACTTACAATAATATGTACAATTATATGTATAAAAATATGTACAAATAAATTAAAAATAATCACTATTATTAATTCAATTAGTTCTACTGTTATTTAGGTCTAAGTAACAAAATGTTGAATATTTTTATAATTTGGAACAAACATTATTATTAGGTATACATGTTGTATTTTTGTATTAGTGATCATAATAAAAACAAATAAAAAAGTCCCTTGAAGTTTTCATAGAGGGTTTTGTTGCATAAGTCATAATATTTTGTGAATATTATTTATCAAAGTTGATTATAGACAAATCTATATCTTGAATCTTAATACTATAATGAACATTAAAACTAAAATTGCAATTTTTATTTTCGGATAATAATTGGTATAATTGATAATGAAAAAAGAATATGTTTTTAGATTTACTTTTGTATAAAATACACATTATTTTTATTTGCAGTTCAAATTGTTTTTTAAATAAATATGTCCTTCTTTAAAACTAAGCTTGGAAAATGTTATTGTTTAAACATTGTTTTGTTAAGGGTTGTGATGTTATCCTGCAAATGGTTCATCTCTAAGCTAGAAGAACTCAATTTTTTCGCGTTTAGACACATTTTATTATTAAGTCGATTTCCCAAGAATGTTTAAATAAATAAGTATGTTCTTTACATTTTGTACCATGTGTCCATATAATTGTTTTCATTTCTGTCTTGTTTTTTTTTTCAGGAAATAAATTCTCAACTCTAGAAGGCATAAGTTTCAGTTGGAGTATAGAGAATCTTGGTAGTAATATTGGGGAAGATCAGTTAGTTAAGTAAGTTTTTAGAAATTATTAACATACACTTCTTAGGTGAAATTTCTTGGTATTGTGTCTAATTTATCTACAATTTAGTAAAACAGTGCCACCAAAGGAAATACAATCAATCTACCAATGTGTAACACATTTTCTTGCCAGATTATAGTACATATTCTTTTCAGTAAGGTAACTAAACTACCTGTTAGACAGAATTCCAAGAAATTAAGTTAATACCTGATAAATTATACAGGATAAAATAATACTGCTTACTTTTTTTTTGCTAAAGTGATTTGACCTGGGGAATATAATCCAAATTTGAAGGTTCGAACCCCAGGATGTACCAGTGAATTCAGACACATTTACAATTCACATTAGTAAATTTAAATTGACTGACTGATGGTGACGGAGAACAGTGAGTAAAGCTGAATTTGAAAAACATGTTTGTAGTAACCATTTTATGTGGGTAAACATAGAACTCTTGAATTCGACTCATTGTTGAAAAACACCAATATGTTGTGTGCTGATGTGGTGATTATGTGCTTATGCTCATACTCTCCTTTCCTAGACTTAGGGCCTTGCAAAGGGTCTTTTACAGGATGATTATGATGATGATTACTATCCAGTAAGTGTGCTATTGCTGTGCAAAGAACATTTGAGGAAAGATAGGCTTCATTGACCCATTCTTTTACTATATATTTGACTTCAAACACAGATAAATCTACAGTTTTGTGTTTGTCTCTCATTTGAATTGAAATGAGTGAATTAACATATATTCTAAAAAAGTGATGCACACATACTAAGGATCGAACTGACATACGTTAGATATATATGCCAATGCCCAAATAATTCCACTATAATGTTTTTTTTTTATTTTAGTTTAATACCCTGGGGAAGCACAGCTTACGAAGCACCATCTGGAATCCTAGATCTAGAGGTGCAAGGTCTGCAATCTTATTCAGTCTTGCTTTATGGAAAAACTATGGGTGAATGCCGTGTGACTGTGTGTTTAGGACACATATGTACTGACTTCAAATTAAGAGTTATAACTAGTGTTATATTATTACCTGCAACTGCTATCATAGCTCATGGTGATCGTTTACGATATAGGTAAGTTAGTATTCATTTAAAATGAAGTAGTCTTATTATAGCTAGTGTCTACAAATAAATAAAATTCTAGTGTCTGTTTCTAATGTCAAAATATCACCTATTTACAAAAAAGATATGAAAGTATACTGGTAGTTACAATATAAAAGCAATTTTGTAAATTGCTGTCTGTCTAGCTGTTTGTTCCAGTTAATTTTTGAAATTATTAGACTGATTTTAATTGAACTTTCACTGGCAGATGACTGATGTTAAAAAGACTTTTATTTTAAGAAAAAACACTAGAATTTCGCCAAAAAAGAACAATCTGTTATAAAGACAGGAGAAGTCACAGGCGACTGTGTAATATAATATTAAACTGTTGTGAAAGAAATTTTACATTATTTGGAGAGTACTATTTTTGTAAATATTTTATTATGAAGTTATAGGCCAGACTGAAAATCTCACCTGATGTTAGGTACTGATATAACATATTTTTAGCCATATAAAGAATTTTTTTTTGACCTGAATACGCTATTGACAGGGCAACATCTTAATAACTTCACAGGACTACTAAGGCGAGTGCTTAAGGCACTCAACCGAATTTATTTGACAACTAGCTCAAGGGTGCACGGTACACCTCAGCTTGGGCTGTTGCCTGATACATGCAATTCGCGAACATATCCATAAGATATATGTATAATACATTTTTAGAAAAAAACTATATACGCTTATGACATTTCCATTGTAGGTTTCCATAATAAAATGTAGGTTACATTTTTAAATAATATACAAAATTAGCAATTCTTTGTTACATCCCTCATAAAATAGATATATAATGTATCCTATATTATGCAAACATTATGGTGTTTCCTCAAGTAGAAGATGTTTTTAGAAATATATCAGTAGTTTTGGAGACTACATAGAAACAATATCTTTGTGTTTATAGTAAAGATTTGAAATTTTTTGATTATCTCTTGGTCTTATGTACGTAAATACTACGATAAGAGCTGTGCCCATTATTCAAATTTGATATATACATTTCAATCAATTTTTGATGTGAAACATCTATAGGCGGAGGTTAAACCTAATTGTTGATGTAGCGAAGCAAAACACGAACTTTGAATTATTATCATTAATAATTGAGTATTTCATATACTCAAAAACAATTGCAACCCTATCTGTATAAACATACGATTCAAACTGTTTTGTCGGCCACTCGTTCTACTAGTGTTACGCGGCACATGCCAACGATATAGCGCTCTTTTTGAAAAATGCCGCCAAATATACCGCGCCTAGTTGGATTTTTTTATTTAACAAAAATAAATATTTATGTAGTAAAATAAATAAACAGTCATTATTTTATAGAACAAATTTTTAATGCTTTACTTTTTCCTTATGGGATAGCTGATTCCTGTCGTAATCTGTTCTTTAATGCATATAACTTATACAAAACAATTTCGTTTTAATAGATAATTAGTCCTTATCGAAACTAGCGAAACTAAGTTATTATAACTTAGTTTAATATAAAGTTAATACAATTTAAAGAAATTAACGATTTTTAGAAGCAATATATGTTCACTATTCTAATACTTATGTTTATTTCCTCTATACTTACAATATATTTTTTTAGATTATAAACGACGCAGACAAAGTCGCGGGCATCAGTTAGTTAGTAAATACAATATGACTGTTGGTGTTGAATTTTGCAGAAAATAACAAATTATCAACACTTTGTTGCTTATTATGATTCATGTTCACCTTTCCAGAGTCTCGAAATCCCGCGCCGGACGTCTTATAACGCAAGATATATCAGACACTCAGTATTACCTAAACATACGAGACACCAATATAGCGATGCTGGAAGACACCAGCTTAGTTCGAGGCACATATCTGGGCACAACTAATGTATACCTTCAGTCTGGAATGAACGAAGTTGCAACAGCCACATTAACAGTGGCAGAACCTCACAGTATAAGAGTTAACTTGCGTCCGAACAGTTTACTGATTAGAGATGAGATGTTTATTGTGCATTGTATTCTATACTCCTCCGAACATGCTATGACTGCTGGGGATGACATCTTGATTAGATTGACGGTAGACGGAGAAGCTGATGTTGATTTGTTACGGTCTACGGAGAATGGTACATTAACAGATGCCGTCGCCAGGAATGTTGGACAGTTCACAGTAACAGCAAGGCTTCATTCAATTGCGGGTAAAGAGTTGTCACGAAAGGTAATTTTTGTTATATCTAATGTATATTTAGAGTTTTATCTTCTAATTGTTTTTTTAATTGGATGATTATCTTCAGGTGGAAAGTCAGATTTCAGCCGTTGTAGTGGATCCATTAAGAGTAGTACCACAAGAACTTTACATTGCATGGACGGACACTGTTCAGTAAGTTATTGTTATATATAATCTCTAACAAAACCTTTATAACATGTACGTTAATTATATATATTACAAAAGCAGTGCGGTAACACATTGTCAAATAACAGCTTCAAAAGCCAGACAATTTTTTTGTATCACTAATAATGTAAACTAAACTTATTGGAGTATTTTGGTATTTCATATGAAAAAGTTGACATACTTTTACAATAATCGCAGTATTTCTATGCAATGAATAACAAATGATTGAAATACGTCTATCATTATTCTGCTGTTGACTATCCATTCTTCAATATTGAAGTATGTAAATACAGTCTATTATATACAATCATCAGCCGGTATTATAAGAAGCAAAGAAGAAAGCAATATGTAACAATCAAGATGTGTGATAGAGAGAACACTTCATATTGCTCACACTCAAAGTCACGATACGAAAATTGAAGTCAATATCGTTTAGATGTACTAGAGATGGTGATTAATCTCTAAGCACTAATTTATACTTCAATGAATTTCATTTTATTTTTATCTCGAGGGTATGGAAGAGAAAACAACCTTTGCGTGCGACGATTTATTTCAAACTGCACTGTGCGGTACATTGCATTAACTTATAAAGGATGTCATTGTTAATAATAATTATGTCGGTCGACGGATTATAACACTGGCACGTTGAGCACGGCGATTGGCCAACATGTGTAGCCATTTTAAAAAGGTTGTGTTTTACAAGTGAATTCTTATCGTTCGTGGAGCATTGGAACGTACTATTATTATTATTTTTTTATTCTGGAGAATGGGGCTATGCAGGCCTTTAATGGTCCTGTATCACTGCGACCAGTAGTGATCTATTGTGATCGCCCCATGTTACTAAAGCTCCCCGCCTAGTCCTATAGTATTTAAAAACTGCAGGACTTTTTTGGCTGAGAGCATCTGTACCTCATCCGGAAGCAATACATGCTTTCCTAGAATCCGGTTTCGTTTAGGCTTTAGTGGATCACATTCGCACAAGAGGTGTTTGGGGGTCTCATCTGCACTATCACAGAACCTGCACTCTCTTGTGCTCTGGACACCAATGTTGTGCAAGTGTTTTTTAAGACAACAGTGTCCAGTGAGTGCTCTCACTAAAACCCGTATTTGATTCCTACCAAGTGACAGGGCCTTACCAGCATATCGCTAGTTAAAAGCCCTGATGAGCTCCTTGGAATGGTTTTGTCGTGGCAAGTTGTGCCAGAATGTTTTAGCTTCTTGATTGTAAGGGTCAAGAGAGCTAGGCTTTTGGGTATTCCACAGAACGGTTCTGGACCGATGTGTATTCCCATAGCCCCTGCCCTTGCAAGTTCATCAGCAACTTCATTGCCACGAATGCCTGCATGCCCCGGAACCCATCGCAAAATAAGTCTGTTTTTTTGTCCCAGACTGTTTAGTACAGCCACGCAGTTTGACACAAGTTTCGACTCAACTGAGTCTGAAGCAAGTGCCAGTAAGGCTGCTTGACTGTCCGAGTGGATATAAATTGTATGGTTAACGTAGTCTTTTTGCAGATTTATATGGGCACACTCTAATATAGCGTACACTTCTGCTTGAAAAATGGAGGCGAAACAGCCAAGATTAGTATGATGCCTAAACTTAGGTCGCTCCCCATAAATGCCACAGCCTACGTTAAGTCCCATTTTGGACCCATCAGTATACCACAATAGGCTGCCCGATTTCCACGTTATTTCACTGTTAGTCCAGGAGGCCCGTGGCTGTATGTCTACTGTGTAGAATTTTGTAAAATTAGTTTCAGGTATTTTTATATCTGATATCATACCTAAAACTGGGGTTTCTATCACTGAGTCCAGTATGGATCTCAAGGACAGGGATAGCCATTTCGCTCTTCCCTGTACGTACATTCTGTGCATTGTTGATCTGGCCACCTTTTCTACATGAAGGTGAAAGGGCAGAAGATTCAACACCGCTTCCAGAGCCGCTCCAGGGGAGGTCGACATGGCTCCCGTCGCTAAGATAGACGCTGTCCTTTGTACCGAAGCTAAACGGGTTCTAACAGTTAACTGGTTAGTTTTACCGCTCCAGAGCACACAGGCGTACGTTATTGTCGGCCTGACTATTGCGGTATAAAGCTAGATGACCAGCCTAGGGTTTAAACCCCAGCGTTTACCAGCCAGTCGTCCGCAAATACCCATTGCTAACTTTGCTTTCTGAATTGAAGCATCAATCTGTTTGTTCCAAGTTAATTTTTGGTCTATAATTACTCCCAAATACTTGGTCTCTGTTGAAAAGGTAATTGTCTTGCCATTTAAAGTACGATTTACTAATTTGTCAAGACGCCTTTTCTTCGTAAATGGTACCAACACTGTTTTGTCTGCATTGACTTTTAACTCGTTATCGTTGCACCATTTGTGGATGGCAAGTAGTGCTTTCTGCATAAGGTACGAGATAGTAGTTTGACAGAAGCCTCGGACAACCACCACCAGGTCATCGGCATAGCCCTGGGTGTCTATCCTCAGTTCGTCCATTTTATGCAGGAGCTGGTCAACCACCAAGGTCCATAGTAGGGGTGAAAGCACCCCACCTTGAGGGCATCCCCTTGTGGTTACCACCTCATGATTTGTGCCATGTAATGTCAGTTTGACTGTTCGATTAGTAAGCATTGCTTCGATCCACTTGGTGATAGTGGTATCTACTCTTTTGATCACAAGTCCCCGGATCAAAGTTTTTATTGGGGTGTTATCAAACGCACCCTCAATATCTAAAAATGCACATAGTGCAATTTGCTTGTCTTCCAATGCCTTTCCTATCTTGTCTGTCAGACATAGCAGGGCAGTTTCGGTAGATTTACCTTTGCTATAGGCATGTTGGTTAGCGTGTATAGGGCTTGTGACCAATATCACCTCCCTAATATATTTATCAAGTATCTTCTCCAGTGTTTTGAGTAGAAAAGATGTAAGGCTTATGGGTCTGAAAGACTTCGGTAAAGCATAGTCTTTCTTGCCGGCCTTAGGTATGAATAGGACTCGTACTTTTCTCCACAATTCAGGTATAAATCCCCATGCAAGGCTAGCTCTAAAGATCTTGACTAAAGTCGGTGTTAGAATGTCCATTCCTTGCTGTAAAAGCACAGGTTGTATTCCATCCTCACCGCTTGATTTATATGGTTTAAAAGTTTTTATAGCCCATTTCACGTTCTGTGGTCTTATGATTACTGTCGCTCTACGCCAGTCCTCCAACTGGGGTTTACCCTTGGGAGGCATTACTTCGCTTTGCGACATAGGACTCTCAGACTCTGGAAAATGGACTGAGGTAAGAAGCTCCATAGTCTGCTTTTCATTAGCAGTAAAAGTACCATCAGGTTTTTTGAGGAGCCCTATTTGATTAGGTTTGTCCTTGGCTAGCACCTTGTGAATTCTTGCTCCGTGAGGCATATCATTTATTTCCTCACAGAATTTCCTCCAGGTTGCCCGCTTGGCTTTCCTAATTTCTTTGTTATAGTTGGTTAGAGCCGCTCGATACGCTTCCCATTCTTTGGTCTTTTTGGCTCTATTAAAAAGGTGTCTAGTTTTTTCCCTCAGTTTCATGAGTTTTTTGTTCCACCAAGGTACTCGTCTTGTTGAGGTCTTTTGCCGTACAGGGCAACTTCGCTCAAAGGCGTCTACAATCGTCGTTGTAAGAGAAGTTGTTGCCACTTCTAGACTCTCAATTGTTTTGATAGATTTAGGGACTGTTTCCAGGTTATATCTCAGGTTATCTCTATAAGATGCCCAATGAGTATTCCTAGGGTCCCTATATATAAAGTTCTCACTTTGTAGCGAGTTTAATAGTTCATATTTTACATGCCTGTGATTAGACATTGAGTTTTCGTCACTTACATGCCAGTCAGTTATGTTACCTAGCAAAATTTTTTGTGGCAAATGAGATGTCCAGAACCTCTTGTCTAGCACGTGATACAAAGTTTGGTTTACACCCTTTGTTTAAAATTACTAGAGTGTGAGAAGTTATAAAATCGTAAAGTAACTCACCTCTGTCGTTGATGTTGCTACTCCCCCAATCTGTATGGTGTGCATTGGCATCACAGCCCACCAATAGCTCAGCGTTGTGTTTCACTGCATAGTCCACAACTCGCACAAGCTCTTCTGTTGGGTTGGTCTTCTCTCCAGGTAGGTAGGCTGAACACACAAGTAGTTTCGGGCCCTGCCACCCGTCGGGATTAAAGTACGCTGCAACCAGGTCGTCTGAGCAGAGCTCTGGAACAGGTAAAAATTTAGTTCTTTTGCTAAAAACTATGCTAGCTCTGGGCTTAGTCCCACAGTTATGCGCTAAGACGCTCCCTGCGGTGTTCAGTCCCGTGACTTTATTTTTGCGCAACCAAGGTTCTTGTATAAGAGCGAGGTCAGCAGTGCCTTCTGCAAGGCACTTCTCCAGTACCGCCGTTGCCGCGACAGCATGGTGAAGGTTAATCTGGAGAACCCTCGCTTTACCCTTAGATGACGCTATTGTTTTTTACGTGCAGGTGTTTTACTGGCGGTTGCCCTTCCTGTCTGGGAACGTGAGCGTCCACCTCTGGGTTGGATTCCGCCAGTCTTTCCTTGTCTGCCTCCCCTACCAGCGGGCCGTGGATGAAGGCTTTTTTGCGTCACTTGTGACGCCAGCCTTTCTCCCAGCCCAGTGGCTGCGGAGGTAGAAGGAACAGGATCACCTACAGTATTTACAGGCAAAGAGGGCTGTGCCGCCGCTTGGGCTTGCTGTCCCTCGATTTGCCCTATGTTGGAGGAAGGACCAGCCAGTGGCTTAACCTCCTGAGCTCCTTCGGTTCCAGTTTTGACTTTAAACACAACCCATCTGAAGCCAAACATAACTTTATTGTTATTTTTTTGAAGAGTCTGAAGCGACGTATCGTCAAGGGCGAAAGTGACAAATCTTCCTCCCTTTTCCTCTCTCGAGTGTAGTACTCTCCAGTGTTCCGGATTTAACTCAGGGTTCTGTATCCGTATTAATTCAAGTGCGTTTTCAAGGGTCGCAGCCTCGTTATCCGGTAGGAACGCTGAGCCAATTGCCGGCTTCGGGAGTTCACTCTCCGACATGATTGTTAAGTCAGCCTCCGGCCAGGGCTTTATGTTGGGAGTGGTTTCAGTTAACCACTTTCTGCTCATCTCGTCTATGCACGTGATGAGCATCCAGCCCGGTCGGTGACTGAGTCCTAGGAATCGTGGGCCAGCGCCTTTGATTCCAATTTTTAGAATTTCTTGTGTGAGGGCGTTGTGAACAAGTTTCATTTGTTCCACGCTCATGGGATTCACATTTCGTATTCCCACTCGCGTGGACCCAGCAACCTCACCAAAGCTAGGCCTAACCCTAGTGTTTGGGGCAGTCTTAAGGGCCTTTTTAGGCTGAAAATCGGGGATACCTCTTCAGACCGAATTCGTTTTACCGCCTTCGGTCCTCCGGGGTTTTCAACCGGGATTTCGGTCCAGGGCTTTCGGCAAAGCGTCAGCGCCTCAACGGGGCTAACATCCGCTTGCACTAGCTTTCCGAACCTCCTCCTTGCTGCTCCCGACATTTTACGTCTCTTACTCCTTATCTGTTCAGAGTTTGAAACCCTGGGCGGTGTGGTTACCGAGGCAACTTCCGTCCCGAGGTTCCTCCCCTCAACTTCAGGAGTGTTAGATCCGGGCGTCTGGGAGGCATTACCTCCCCCCGTCCCAGTTAAGATACCGTCCCTGGAATCTTCCAGGGCGTAAACAAGGGAATTTAAATCTAAAAGAATTTTTTCATTTTCTTCGTCCATGTTGTTCCCACGAGAAGCTAGGGAAAAGACCGACAGAGCCCCTATTTCTTAGGATAGTAGACTAGTTATACGCTCGCTACAATCGTGTCATTGGTATAACTTAAAAAAATACAACACAAAACAGTAAAAAATCAACAACAGCTTATAACAACAGCGTAATGCATTATTGTGCAGCTGTTTATATCTAGTACATAAATTATTTTGTCATTTTGATGCTGAAAACCAGTCAATTTTGTTATGAGTATGTTTTTACAAAACAAGTTTTACACAGTTATAGTTTCGAATTAGTACCAATTAAATTTAACATGGAGAATTATTTGCATTACAGAGAAGTTCAACTCAGACACACTGGCGGAGGGAATGAACCAGTAATATGGTCACAGGGTACATCAGTATTAGAAACTATTGCGATCTCACCTTCAGGTGTAGTGACAATACGCGGAGAAGGCGTCGGTGACGTTAAAGTCCAATTAGCAGAATATTCACATATTCAAGCAACTGGGAGGTAAGTTCACTAAGATAAGGTGTTCACTTATCGTAGTCCGGTGAAGCTGTTAAGACCTTGTTGGGTAAATAGCGTAGTCATTTCGAAAAAAAAAGTGATTCACTTATTTACTTCTTTTCTATGTATTATTTCACAGATTGCAGGATTGGTGTAACGATTTAGTGTGCTGAGTTATGTGGGTTCGAATCCCAAATAGAAAAGTAATTTGTTTATCCACTAATTAAAAACTCCAATGGATGAAGGTGATATGCAACATTTTTTTTTTATTTTTAGTTCTATGATTTTAAGTGAAAGTTTTAATTCTATATACGTATTTTGCTCTTAAAAAATTTAGTACGAATAGACTTAGAAATGAAAATACCCAAACTATGTATATGATTTAATCAAAAATATAACCAAACTTTGGAGCACATTTTTATAAAATTACAATTTGTGACGTATCACCTTTATCCACGAATGTCTTTATTTATATTTTTACACTACACCCGTGATCGTACATGGGAACCGAAAATAATGCGGGTTTAAAATAAACTGTTTCAAACGTTGTCCAGATATTCGAATAATGACGTCAGCTATACGGTATATTTCACCTTTTGCTAAAAAGTACAGAAGAAGAAGAAACAGAATAAAGATTCAAATGAATTGAGATTACAACGTTACCGATTTGTTTGTACCATTTGATATTTGTACAGACAAAATACAAGTACATAATAAATTCCTTCTCGCCTAAATAGCATTTCATTAACTTACAACTTACAATATGCATGTAAAGTAGCATGCGACATAGGGTTTGATCCCGAGCGTAGGAGCTAATATATAAAAAAGTGTGTGTGTACTTATGTACACGCGTTGGAAGTTTTACTTCTTTGCCTTAATAAGATAAAAATCTTTTTAAAGATTTTGTCTTTCGCCTTATTCTACGTTAGTAGAAAAAACGACACTAACAGTAGCAAGAAGGTATGTAATACATTGAAAGTTTTAATACAAAGAAATACAAACAACAAATACAAAGAAACAAAATATTGACTATAGCCAATTTCAGAGTGTCAGTTTTTTGTGACGATGTGCGCGTGCATAGTAATAACTTCAGGGTGTCGGATTTTCGTGACGATGTGCGCGCGCATAGTAAAAATTTGCTCTCATCATTTTTCCCTAACGCGCCAAAAGAAGTATAACTTCAAAAATATTTAAGCTACTAAATAATTTTACTTGTACTGGTTGTTATCTAGCTACCATTGATCCTGTACATGTGAATCCCAATGTAAAATTTAATTGTAATAAAAACATCACTCTGGCTATTGTTTTATTTCAGTGATATTTTTATTGACTCAGTAACTTCCGAGATTAGATTATAGATTCATCTTCTGAGCAATGTATATACTTGGAAAAGATAGTATATCATTCTTATGTATAGACGGATGCGTATTGTAATTTTATTTAATGTTGATCTTAGTAATTGATTATTAAAAAAATGGTTACAGAGTAATATCAGCTTCACCGGAGTTGCTCCAAGTGTCGAGTACTGGTTATGCACGTGTCGGTAGAGCACATCACCTTCACGTCGCACTCACTGCTACTGACCCTGCCACTGGCGACCTATACAACTTCCATTCGTAAGTTCCATTATTTATACGTTTTAGCTACATATAAAAAAAACTTTTTTTTAAATTAGATAAATCCAATGTTATTGCATAAATTTTTTAACATTTCTAGTTTTTATACATCGAGAATGAAGTTCAAAGTTTACCTTTCCTAAGGTATTTAGTTTTTTTTTTAGATTTTCAAATTTTATATGTACAAAATTTGACGAAATTAATAAATGACGTAAAATATTAGGAATACGCCTGAAATTGTATTCACCTTATTTTGAAATGTAAATGACATATTTCATTATATTTCGTTTTTGGTAACCAACCTTTTAGTAGATGACTACTACCATTGTAAAGTAGGTAACGATGTTTACAAGTTTCTTTCGATAATTTCAATGAAACAACAAGATGGTGGCCGTCTTATTTGTTCCAAGGAGTTTTTGTGCCAAGTCAGAACCCATGCTCGATAGTATTATTTCCTATCCACTTCAGTTGCGCAGAATAACCAAACTTTATTACCCAACACATCAATATTATAAAATATAGAACCATGTGACACAAGATTATGAATAAAATATAAAATCCACTACATGACAGACTAAAATCCCGCCAAAAAGTCCTTTCGTATTATTCGTAAATCGTATTTATAAGATATGTATTAATTTTAATGAAACAATGTTACAGTACAATGTGTTCCCCTTTAAGGCGTACAGTATTTTCTTCATATTTAAAGAGGACCACGCCTGTGTATAAGCATTTCATTTTTTTTTTAAATTGGGTAACGGTTAATGACGATAGCAATTAACAAACAATAAAAAAATACATACAACCATACATCCTTTTTTGAAGTCAGTTAAAAAATTACACTTTATATAATATTTTCTCTTGTCGATTTAGGGATGTTACTTAGTCAATCAGCTTTTAGGAAACCCAAAACCACCATACTACAGTTTTATCAAGATGTTTTTAATAAAGATAAATTAATAAGATATGGAGTCTTTGTCGATGTTTCTGGCCACTCTAACAACTCAATATAGCTGTAAGTCCAGGCTTGCATATAATACAGCCAAGAATTGAATACAAAAGAAATCAAAATAATATTATATGAATCTAAAATTGGTAATTTATTACAGGTGTAACTGTGCATCTTTCACTGTCTCCTTGTTGGAAGGGCCTGAACTGCTTAACGTTACTTCTGCACCTTGGATTCCGCCTGTTGGTGAGTAATCTATATATAAATAATATGATATGGGTCTGCTGTAGCTCAAAAAAACTTTAGAATCCGTTATTTTTTCTTGCTTTACTTCATAGACCTTTGATTAAAAATTATCACGGTAGGTTCATTTTATATAAAGCTATTAAGGTTTTAAGACGTCACGATTTTTTAAACGTTACGCATTCAGCAATGTGTGTTTCCTTGCCATGGAGAAGTTCAACTTCCAATATGCTGCTTGTGTTTTTTCTTCTGTAAATAAAATGTATTGTAGCGATACTTATCGACGTAAACAAAGTCGCATGTATTCGCTAGTAGAATGAAAATATTTAAGACTATGTATATTCAAATGATAGACACAAAAATCGTGTCGCACCGAGTCACAACCGCCATCTATATAGTAATAAACACGTCAAAGTGTCTCCCTTTTAATCTGTCACGTTTTGGAATCAACCAATGTATACCAATATAGTTGGGGAGATCCTTGTATATATTTGGACATGACGTTGACGGTTAACGATGGGTTGTATATCTGACTGTGATTGTGATTGTTTTTGGTGGATTCCATTCTGTTTACTATCGGATATAGTACTGCCGTTTTGTAGTGTAAGAGTAAAACACTCGTATTGAATAAAGAGAGAGAGAAAATCGGATGAAGGGAGAGATACAGAGGCGCATAACGCTTTTTCCTTTCGTGACAAATTTTATACTTTATATGCTTTAGTGTAAGATGCTTGTTATGCTAAACCTAGTCAGGGAAATACTTTCAAGTATAGCTGCTGGAATACGCCAACAGATTTTCAACTTGAGAGTGATAGCTAGCTAGAAGTACTTATAAAAAAGCCCTACAATCATGTTAGATTTCATCGCGATATTTTCTTTAACTGAAAGCTCTGACTCAATTGCAAGTCTTTAAAAACGGTATCAACCAAGCCATCATCGTTTTTCTATGTCATTTCCTATCGCAAGTCGCGTTAAAGACTCGTTAAAAAAAAGTTTGATTACTATTAGAGGGGGCATGCTGTGTCGTGGAGTGCGTGTTCGGAAACGCGGGCGTAGCGAGCGTGCGTGTACGCAGCGTCCGCGCGAGTGACACCGCACGTATTACAGTACGATCCGCACCGGCACTACTGTGGCCTACCCATGCGGCATCTCTAATCGGAGCTACTTTACCGGTAATTAATCTAAATATTTACCCTAATAGGTATAAGTCCCTTTTTTATTAACGCAGGATTATGGATACCAACCCTCCTGGGAGAGAGAGTGGGTTATATCCGACTCGCATGGACTAAAGACCTACGGTGTACCGTCCGCCGCATGGTAGAGGCGACCAGGGATCGCTCATGCTAACTTACTTGAGAACAGCCCCTATGACATTATAGCAAGGTGGTCGCCAGGCTCCGTCCTAACTGGGAGGCATAAAGTATCACAATGAAACCTCCATAAAGACAATAACGTCATTAAAAAGTCTGTAAAAAAATAGTTAATAGTTAAATGAAATCATAAAAATAAACAAATGAATATATAACATAATAAATAAATAAAAAAAACCACCAACAGTTGCTCACAGATACGATTTTTGACGTACACAATAAATAAAACGAAATAAAAAATATGATTGGACCGAGATACTGCAGAATAGAAGAAAAAGAATAGCTGAACAGCTGAACTTATGCAATGAAGAAATTATCCTCCGGTCCATCCCCTTAGACTCGGCTACGGTAGTGGGAGGAATCGGCCATGTCGCCTCCTCTTTCTTTTGGCCCTCCCTCTGCGAGATGATCTCCTCGCAGAAGGCGACCATAGTATTTCACACATCCTCACTGCCGAGCTTGGCCGAGACTTACAAACTGATCTTTTGAACTTGTGTAGGGGTAGGTAGTACATACATATTAGTTGAAAGTATCCCTAAATATTTGTTTGCACACTGTAGTAGCTTTGGTGGTTACCTGATGTTAAGTGATCACCGCGGTCCATAGACACTAGCTAACACCATGAGAGTCGCAAGTGCGTTGCCAGCCTATGTTTGGGGGGGAATTGGGGGAAAAGAGAAGGGGAGAGGAGAGGGGATGTCGGCCTTCGGTGCTCTCACTGACCGAACAAAACATAACAATGCAAGCACTTATTTTACGTCGATTTTCTGTGTGTCGGGTGGTGCTACCCCGGACGAGCTGACCAATTCATGCCGAAACCAATAATAGCTTCAGCGTGGCTCTAACACCTACAAAAAGCATACTGTGTGTACACAAACTTGCTGAATTTTAGTGCCAACGTTGTACATTAGAATTTGTGCATTCTTATCCCTCCATTCAGGTTTGTAGGAAATTATATAAATAGTCTAAGAAACATCTATATTACATTTATTTCTTTAGGTTATAGCTCAAGGTGAAGCTTTGATCCCACATTCGAACGAGCCTCGTGTTGCAGAGTTATCCATAAGAAACGGTCAACCGCCACATCGACATCCTGACGCCAGTCTTTTCACATTAAATTGCCATAAGGTATGTATACAAAATCTATACAATTTATTACCATACATACATAAATTGCGGGGTGGTAGGGTTTTACAGCCCGACTGGGTCGCAACCACCATGTACATGGTGAAAAAGCCCGTCATAGTGACTCGCTTTTGCGCGTCGCGTTTCGGCATCAGCCTGTGCATATCCAGTACCGGGTGACTTTCGTCATTATAGCCGGCATGACAGCGGCGACCGACGATGGATGATCTGTCTCTCACTGTTTTTGGATTGTACTATGCTTAACATCAGGCATAATGGAGTCACTTGTCGTGCTTCAAAAAAAAAAAATATATATATATATATATATATACATATATATGAGCGTGAAATCGTGATAGTCTTTGGAGCTTACAAATGATCTAAGGAGGTCCCTTCATAAAATACGTGCAAATTGATTGAGGAGGGTGTTGCTTACTTTGACATGTCTTAATCGTGACATTTGAAGGTGATTACACAGTTATGCATTTTTTTTAAATTGCATTGTTAATAATTTGTTTCATATTTCTAAAGATATAAATAGCTGTACATTTCTATTTCGGTCATAATGGCTCAGTAACTTGTTTTATTTACACATGGGGGTCGCGGAACATAATATGACAGTACGCAGGGGGCAGATGTGTATAAAGGTATAATTTTGGGTAACGTATTTTAGTTTTTTTTTTTTTTTTCGGAATGTCTACGCTATTGACCCAGCAAGGTCTTAACAGCTTCACCGGACTACTAAAGCGAGCGCTTAAGGCACTCAGCCGATTTTAATATTTTATTATTTTACGTACGGTCCCTTAGGTTTAGAAATCGTGAACTATTATTTACTTGTACTAAATTCCCACTGGCCGATATTATTGAAGTAGTCCTCCATACAATCGTTTAGTTGTATAATTTCAATAAGATTTGTGTTTGAATTAATAAAAAATATATACAGAGAGGAGATGCTCAGTTGGAGTTAACATCACACATGGATGACGAACTCGAAAGTATTGATTTGGAAGTGTCTTGTGCTCCGCATGTTGCTAGAATAAGATTGGACCCTCCGGAAACACCTGGGAATTGTTCTGGCGGATCTAGGTGAGTTGGTCTTTTATATTTCAAAAAAATAATTGGTATATAACATCACCAGAATATATCGTGAATTTAAAGGATTTGAAACTGCATAAATATCAGGGCTCAAGTAATAAAGACGATAAAGTCCAAGAAACAATTTCAATGAATTTGTTAGGCACTAATAATATTGCCTAAGATATTTTTATACTGTGTTTATGCGTGAAGAGAACAGAAACATTTAATCAAACGAAGATCCAAAATCACATTCAGCGAAGTACATCTAATTTGTTTTATTAATT
Organism: Antheraea mylitta; assembly: GCA_014332785.1. Lineage (NCBI taxonomy): Eukaryota > Metazoa > Arthropoda > Insecta > Lepidoptera > Saturniidae > Antheraea > Antheraea mylitta. Next base: position 844,656 of record JACEII010000004.1, read on the forward strand.
AAGTATTGTGAACAGTAGCTCACTAAAAAAATGAGGGGGTATCGTAAAATACACAGATAAAAGTGAAACTTTTTTAGTCCTAAAAATATAACAAAAATCCAACGTCACCTATCCAAGTACTGAATGCGTCCGAAGTTGCTTAACTTCGGTGATCGGACGAGAACGGGTGTTTTCAACACTCCACTCGACACAGTGTTCACCCTCACCACATTTCATCACACAAAAAGTTTGTCGACCAGAATTTTTAAGCCCTACCACAAGATGTAATACTTCAGAAAGACTTGGATGCCCCATTTTTCTGTTCCTGAGTGTATATTAAACTTAAATTTTGCAAAAGAATAGCAATAACGTCCATCTTACATTGGACGACTGTATAGTGTCTATTATAGTATCTATACACTGTACTACAGTACAGTACAGTATATACACTGTACTAATATTATAAAGAGGTAAAATTTGTGAGTTTATGACGTTGTGAGTTTGTGATATTTTAGAGGGTAATTGTCAGGTTATATTTGATAAAATCTATCAGTGTTATAAAGGCCATTTATCGTGGAAGGTTATATATAGGCTATAAACTATCACGCTAAGACCAATAGGAGCGGAGTACCAATGAAGAATGTTTAAAAATCAGGGTTGTCTTTCCTCTTGAGAGCTTCCGCCGCGTGTTAACGTCAGCCGAAAGTAATTTGCGAGAACGAAGTCACGGGCAGAGGCTAGTTATATATTAACTAGCAAGCCCTGCTGATGTTGTCCTGCCTTGATAATAAAGAAATCCAAACATTTAGTCGCTGCACTACCTACCGGATCTAATTGTGAATCTAAACCATTTCTGAATCGACGTGAACACTCACGAGAAAAATTCAACGAAATCTGTCCAGCCGTTTAGAAATTCTGTCACATACATGCGAACAGAAGAATTATATATTAACTGAGTTATAATTTTTTTTTGTCATAGGTGGCAAACGAACTGACGAAGTGATCACTGTCGTTCATAGATACTTGCAACTTGGGGGGAATGGATAAGGGGGGTTGAGGAGGGAGGGGCAAGAGAAGGGGAGGTGGTCCCCCGGCACTCTCACTGACCGAACAAAACGCAACAATGCAAGCACTGTTACTTCACGTCGGTTATCAGTAATAGGGTGGTATTATCCCTGACGAGTCGACCCATTCATGCTGAAACCAGTTATCATTTCACTGTGGCTCTACCACTTACGATAAATTTAATACTTCTTCACAGGGTTTGGCTTCGTCCAGGTCACGAAGTATCGGTGAAGGTAACACTCTTCAATGCAGCAGGAATGGAACTGTTAGATGAACGGGGACCCAAAGTGTCCTGGGATGTAGAACCGAAGCACATCGGAATCGAATATAGATCCACGGACAGACTATTTGTTGAGATGAATCCAGAGTACACACCTGTGCCGGTACCTCATAAGTATTATCAGGTATGAGTCAAAGAAAGTTTATCAGAGTTCTGTTATAAATAAAAAAAAAATTATGCTGATAGTAAAAAAAAAATGAAATGAAACTTAGTATTCTGATTATTCTTATTGAAGTGGTAATAACATTAAAATTGTATATATTTCGAGTACATTAAAAATATATAGTATTCTTATTAGGATTCTTATTGAGGTGGTAAACATTAGTTTTAGGCATTATTTAGTAATTTTTATATATATTACCAATGCTAAAAAACAATACAGAATAATTTAAAAAAAATTGAGATAGTCATTATAATCCTACAGAAATTAATAGATTTCATTATTTCTATCTCCCACTCTTTGTATATAATAGGTCTTTACCTATGAAATTGCCGTTCTACAGTACTGGCAATATCAAGTCTAAATAAATTTTGTTTGGCTAATTATAATTTCAAATTGATTTTATTTTAAAAACATGGAATTCTTTTTCCAAAGTAGACATTTGTTTATTGATTAGGGTTACATTTTCATCGCATTTCAATCTTTTTTGTCATCTTGGATACGTCAAAAATTCGAGTAATTATGAAATATGACACTCTTTGTATATAATAGGTCTTTACCTATGAAATTGCCGTTCTACAGTACTGGCAATATCAAGTCTAAATAAATTTTGTTTGGCTAATTATAATTTCAAATTGATTTTATTTTAAAAACATGGACTTCTTTTTCCAAAGTAGTCATTTGTTTATTGATTAGGGTTACATTTTCATCGCATTTCAATCTTTTTTTGGATACGTCAAAAATTCGAGTAATTATGAAATATGAGTCCCGTCGTGGCAGCAACGTCGCACAAGCGGCACGCAACATCAACGACGTTTACAGAGCTAACACTACAAACCAACGCATCACCTGTTGTTAATTTGTTCGCTTCCGTTCTGAGAATTTCGACCAGAAAAATGAACCTGCCGGTCGTCCGAAAACTGGTCGACAGTGACGAATTAAAGGCGATTGTGGAAGCTGATGATACACAATCTACGGCAAAATTAGCAGCAGCTTTTGACGTTAGCGTCAAAACAATATTGGTCCATTTCCGTCAAATTGGCAAGGTAAAAAAGCTTGACAAATGGGTGCCCCACGAACTCAATGATCGCCAGCGCGAAGTACGCGTCGAGACGTGCCTTGCACTGCTCAACAGGCACACAAATGAAGGAATTTTGAACTGTATTGTTACCTGCGATGAAAAATGGATGCTGTTTGATAACCGCAAGCGCTCAGCAAGCAAGTAAGTTGGTTGGATCCTGGTTCAGCACCTAAATAATACCATAAACGAAAACGTACCCCTAGAAAAGTGATGGTCACTGTTTGGTGGTATAGCGCCGGGTTGATTCATCACAGCTTCTTACCAAACAGGATAAGCATTACTGCTGATGTATACTGTGAAGAATTGATGAAGAAGAACAATGATGGAGAAGCTGCCACATCTCCAACCAGCCTTGGTCAATCGCTCGTCTGCATTGCTCCTACACGACAACGCGCGACCTCATACTGCACAGCAGACTGTCTCCAAGTTGCAAGAACTGGGGTTAGAAGTTCTCCGTCATCCGTCCTACTCACCAGACCTTGCGCCTACAGACTACTACTCTTTCCAGAATTTGGATAACTCTTTGGCGGGAAAAAAAATCAATACCCCAGAGGCAGTACAAAATGCCTTTGAAGAATTTGTTGCCTCTCGTCCAGCTGATTTTTTTAAGAAGGACATAAATAACCTGCCACTGCGATGACAAAGATGACATTGATTGTATGGGTGATTACTTCGATTAATGCAAATAAAAAATCGTTTAAACTTTTTCATACAAAACGGCAATTTCATAGGTAAAAACCTAATATTTCGAGTACATTAAAAATACATAACATGGTGCGACATGTATTTTAGCACAATCTAATTTTGAAATGGGTTGAAAGAATCATGATAGCGATTCTTGTTTCATGACTTTTATATTAACTTACTTGAAATTTGCAGTTAGGCATGACACAGAAATTATATATTTTTTGATGGTCACCGTTGTATCTGGTTTACACAGATATCTGTCAGTACAGTGACAATAACATGCTGTATTAAAAAAAAAGTATAAATAGTGGTCAGGAATTGTAGTCATTGAATTCAACTTCAACTTCTCGTAAATACAAACTTTGCTAGTGTCAAGTCAGTCATGGGATAGTCACTTTATTAGTAGTATTCGTTTTTTTTTAATATAAAAGTATAATTTAAATTTTAGTTGGTAACAGCGAACGAAAAAGCTGTTGGATGGAGTGGTTCATTAAAAGCGAGTATACCAGATGCCACTACAAGTATACAAGCAATAGTCGTAGCGCCATTAAAATGTGATCCAATGAAGGTATGTTCTGGTCTTTTATCACATTCTTATTAACAATTTTTTTATATTACATTTTTGCTAACAGAATTTAATATACGTAGGAATGTTGGTTTATAGATACAATTATGTAGTCCATTGAAGCTGTTGTGAACCTTTTTAGGTCAATAGCCTAGTCAGTTCGAGGAAAAAAAAATAATTCTAGATTCTCTCGGATGTTTCTTTAACAATTTTTGTACACGATGTTTGTGGAAAATTCTAGACTCTCCCAGATGTTCTCTTTAATAATTTCTGTACATGATGTTTGTAGAAAATTCTAGATTCTCGCAGATGTTTCTTTAACAATTTTTGTACATGATGTTTGTCGAAAATTCTAGATTCTCGCAGATGTTTTTATTAACAATTTTTGTACACGACGTTTTTAGAAAATTCTAGATTCTTCCAGATCTCTCTTTAAGATCTTACTGTGCAGTTTGTAACGATAATTTATTTTTTAGATAAATATGGCGTGGGAAGGTGAAACTGTTAGCGAGATTGGTACAGTGAGTGGTGGTAGTGGTCGGTACTCCGTACAAGCACCTGTTGGTGTCGATGCCCAGGTGGTGGGTGGAGTGGTCTCAGCTCGTCTGCCAGGACCTGGTTCCTACGATTTACTTATTTCCGATCAGTGTCTACATGCTGAAAACCTACTTATGGAGGTGAGCTCTATATTTTTTAATCTTCTTTTTACATTGTGTTTAATATTTTAGAAAAATTTTAGACGCCTGTCACTAAGATGGTAATGGACATTTTTGCATTGGCAACCAATGATATTATAGCTAAAAAGGTATACATACATTACGTACATTTTTTTTCAATAAATGGCACGATAATGCACACATACGTAGAGTAATATTGTAACGTCGCACTGTTTTAGATAAAATATGGAAGTAAGATAGTACATTCTCAATTGGAACAGAAATAGTTATATGTTTCTTAGATACAGGTGAACTGACGAGACAGACGTCAATAATAAGCGAACTAGCCAAGTTTCAACAAGGCGCTCTCGAAGCGCTTATGACGTATCTACAGCCTTTTAGTTATAATATCATTATTTTTCAACTATGAAGACACTATTTATTCGTGTTTTTAATTCGTTTTACTTCTTTTTTGGGGGCACGCTAATATTGGAAAATTGTAAATCCATTTTTTTTTTTTGTATTTCAAAAAGTGTAAAAATACACACCTTGTTATTGGGATACTTGTGATATATAATGGTAAAATATTGTTCTCAAAGACGTATATCTAGATAGCTTAGCTTAGGTTAGCTCAGATAGGTCGCGATTTTTGCACGAAACATGCGACAGCCTAAACCGAGGTGTGCCGTGCACCTTTGAGTTAATCGCCCAAATATCCCAAATCGGCTGAGTGCCTTCAGCGCTCGCCTCAATAGTACGGTGAAGCTGTTAAGACCTTTCCAAGTCAACAGCGTTTTCATTTCGAAGAAAAAAAAATCTCAAATTCTCACAATTTTACCAACGAAGATCACGAGATATTTTTCGTTTCACGTTGATTCTCATACATTTAAAATAGTCTTATTAAAAAAAAAAGTGATGCGTTCTTTTGACATTCGGCACGCGATATACAGGTTGTTACTTTTCTAATTCGGTTCGCAGGTGAACATAGAGGAGATATTGAGTGTGGAGGTGTCGACGAGTCGCGCGGTGTGCGTAGACGCGTGCGTACCGATATCGGCGTTAGTGAAGGGCGCCGTCTCGCATCGATACGTATCGACTAGTGGGGCGGCGGAGTGGCGTACCCTCGGGAATGTCTACATCAAGAACAACACCCTCTGCGGACTGAAGGAAGGCGTCGGGAGGGTCCGAGCTGCCCTCGGTGGTGTCTGGAGCCCTGAGGTCGAGGTGAGGAACCTTTCTCTAGAACAGGGATTCCCAAACTGGGTTTTTTACGATTCACGCAGACAATAAAAAAAAGCGAAAGCAGAAGAATAAGAAGAAGAAAAAAAACTGGGTTCCGTGGAAATTAATTATTGATGTGAAACATCTGTAGGCGCGGGTAAACCTGATTGTTTGCGTGGCGACGCAAAACACGAACTTTGCACTATTAACGAAATACTTAAAAACATTTGCAACCCTATCTTCATAAATTTAAGATTTAAATTATTTGTCGGCTTGTTGTTCTAGTAGTGTGATGCGGCACGAGTTGACGACTTAGCGCCCCTTGATAAATGCCGCCAAACACACCGCGCCTGCGCCTAGTTGAAGTTTTGTGTTTTGTATTTAATAAAAATAAATAAACAGTCCCTATTTTATGAAACAAATTTGTAATGCTTTATCTTTTTACTGTCATAGTTGATTCGTGTCGTAATCTGTTCTTTTATGCATATAACTTATACAACACAATTTCGATGTTTCACATATATCAGGCGTCCCGTGACGGCTCAATTTTTTATTAGCTATTAAATAACATATAATATATAAATAAACATGTGATAAGAAGGATTCTATTGGCGCGCATTATATCTTTACATTTCCGAATCCACAAGCTACTCTTCCGCCCATCTCGATCCCTTTCCTTCCTACAAAATCACTTTCGCCTCTATTTTGATCGCGGACGCAACGAAACGCATATGCAAAAAAGAATTGGAAAAATAATGAAAACTCCTTTCAGAAGAAAAGTTTTAAATGTTTTATATGGACATATTTAAACGAAAAGGATCCAACCCACACTCTATTGGTTTTGAATTATTCAACTTTTAAGTACAGATCGTTTTTCGTCTTTGATTCTTCGCTTTAACTTTCTGGGGCTGGGTTTAACTAAATTGTGATTTATTTGGAATATTTTGGTTAGTATAATTTTCTCAGTAACAATCTAAGTAGTTTGCAGCGATGTCAATTTAAAAAAATAATGACCCACCATACACATGGGGGTGGTAGCGTATGGTAGCGTACGTTTGCGTGGAATTGTTACTTTGGGCTAACGCTAACGCTCTCAAGAGGAAAAAAAAAACCGATTTTGACACATTTTTCATTGGTGTTCCGCTCGTATTGGTCTTAGCGTGATGAATATAGCCTATAACCATCCTCGATAAATGAGCTATTTAACATAAAAATTTCACATCGGACCAGTAGTTCTTGAGATTATGAGATTACTCCCTACAATGCCACAAACTCATGTTACAAACTTTATATCTTTGTAATATTAGTATAGATATTTGTTCATAGTGTGAGTTGGATCCTTTCCGTTTAACTACGTCCATCTGCGAAGAAACAAATAATTTCTGTAAAAAACGAGGTAAAATAATAAAATGAAATGGGTTTTTTGTTTGTGTTTTATCAGGTGTGGGTGTTCCCTCCCCTCGAGGCGGTTCCCAGTCGGTCGCGGGTCCCCGTGGGGGGTCGCGTGGTGGTGGGTCACCGCGGCGGACCCCTCGCGCATGTCGCACGACTCGTCTACACTCCGATGCTCTCACAGAATGTGTTCGAAGTACCTATCACATTTGGTTCTAATAATTGTCGTCCAGTTGTGGAAATTCGACCATAATCCATTTTTTTTAACTTTCAACATTATTGAGGATTTTTACTATAGAGTGTACGAATATTATAAATTAGCAGGCCAGGCGGACGTTATTCCGCCCTGATAAAAAAAACTTTGACAAATTATATACCTAAATCTTCACCATGAATCACTTTATATACTGGCGAAAATCGCATGAAAAACCGTTCAGTAGTTTTTGAGATTTATTCTGAACAGACAGACAGACTCGTGGTAGAGTATTTTGTTTTATAATATGTTATGACGATTAATAAATATAAGGAACATGAAGTATTACGAATAGAGATTCAATCAATAGCAATAAATCATAAACAAAAATAAAGATAATCGGTTAAGAAATAAAGAAGGAAGGTGTACTATATTGTCTCTGGTTTATACATATAGTGTTGAAAATTCGACCATAATACATACTTCGATTCGACCATAATAGTTTCTTTTTCAGTTTCAATTTAAGCCAAAAAAAAAACGAACTTTCCTAAAAGAAATACTGATACATCAATATCTACAAAATAAAAAAAAGAAAATCTCTTGAGAAACAGAGCAAAAAGGTGCACTTAACTGTTGTACCTCACTCTATGTGTCTCGACTATAAATACACGGCTAATGATGGTTATCGGCTACTGATTAATTTGCTGGGCGTAATTTTGTTAAAATTTAATCCCTCGTAATCGGTTTTAGGTATCATAAGAAAAAAAAAATCAGGCAACAGCTCAAGCCGAGGTGTGCAGTGCACCCTTGAGCTAGGTGACAAATGAAAGCGGCTGCGTGCCCTAAGCGCTCGCCTTAGTAGTCCGGTGAAGCTGTTGAGACCTTGCTAGGTCAATAGTGTAGTCAGGTCGAGGAAAAAAAAATTGGTTAATTTTAATTTTTCAAATTAGTTTCTTTTTATCTGTTAAAACGTATCAAGTTTTTTTGTCTATGTCCATGCACATAAATAATATTAAAGTGTCCGTTGATCTTGACTAATCTCCACAATGACTGAACTTATTTAGATGAAGTTGTGAGTACTTTTATATTATATAATATTTTATAACATGATACTGTTCACCTGATAGCGATAAAACTTTTTCAACTTATTGCTTGCATTTACGTTGACTTAGTACAAATATAATAATTATGTAGATTTTGAGTTTACCAAGTGTAAATGCTTCATAATGTATTTCCTCCATGGATCTATGGGTTCTTAGTAGTAAAGAAGTATATATATTTGTGGTGTAAGGGGTGTCGAGTAACATCTTAAGACTTGAGACACCCAAGCCAACCTCACCTGCACGTGGTGCACCCTGCTGAATAACGAACGAGGCAATGGCGAAAGCGGGGTGGTAGGATTTTACAGCCCGACTGGGTCGCAACCACCATGTATATGGCGAAAAAGCCCGTCATAGTGACTCGTTCCTGCGCGTCGCGTTTCGGGATCAGCCTGTGCATATCCAGAACTGGATGACTTTCGTCATTATGGCCGGCATGACAGCGGCGACCGGCGATGGATAATCTGTCTCTCGGTGGTTGCCGATGTTTTTGGATTGTACTATGTTTAACATCAGGCATAGTGCAGTCACTATGTCGTTCTTCCATAAATATATATATATATATATATATTGTTTGTTGGAATCTTCTCTGAAATGAAAATGTTAATGAACTATGAATTTTGTTGAACTATAACCTATTATATTCTGTGTCTTGATTGGCTTATTTAAACACATATGTTAATATTTATTATCACAATAGGTGTCTTCCTCGGGTTCTGTACACGGTCTCGCAACGGGTACAGGCCGTATAAAACTGGTGGCATTGGATGTAGCTAACATGGAAATGGCCAGTGCTGAAGCAGAAATTGAGGTAATTGAATATTTTATTAATTATATTTTACCATATTCTAAGCTTATTTATGATATAGATACTTCCGTTTCCCGCCGGCTTGTCAACTTTGACAGTAAATATTATTGACTTCCGGTCAAAGGTCAAATACTTCACATGGCTCGCCCCACCTTGACAGAATTTAAAATATTAAGCTTCGAATAAGGTAAGTAAATTAATACGTTTTTTGTAAGGTAAAACGCTTCTATTAATAGTAAATGTGTTTTTGAGTATGGTTATGCCCATGAAATTACTCGCGTTTAACCAAAGGACGATACAATCTTTTTTAAACATGTGTTCAATGAGTGTTTAACTACTTTTCATAAGATAGTCTGCTCAGCTTAGTAGAGATCGTAAAACAAACAAAAAGTGACATTTCATTACTCAATTTTCAAAAGACACTTTCGGAAAGTTATGGATATGTAGGTTACTTCTTAGTGGCATGATCATCACGTCATAGTACATTAAAGAACACATACATGGCTTTGTTTATTTTTCAATAACTAACACATTTTTGGTCTATAACTCTTATACTAGCGCAATGAAATTTTGATCCGCATCCTTTTTAGGTAACGAAAAGTGGTGGGGGTAAATACTGTGTCGGGTAGAGTGTTGAAAACACAGGTTTTTGTCCGATCACCGAAGTCGACCAATGTATAGTGCGGTTAGTACTTGGATGGTTGAAAGCTTGAGAACACCGCGTGACGTTAGCTTTTTGTTGTAATTAAGGCGCACCTTGTTTCTTTGTGATATTTGTAAATGCCTCCAATCTCATATAGTATAATACAGAGTGTATTTGTATAGAACTTAGGTCGACTGTAGTCCGGTGAAGCTGTTAAGACCTTGTTAAGTCAATAGCGAGTCAGTTCGAGAAAAAAAAAGTTGGGTCGACCAACATGCTGTCTTAACATGCGCCTCATAATCATCATCATGGACAGTTCTTCTCGACCCACTGCTTATGCCCGTAAGCCTTCTCCCTTTTACGCCATTATTTTTTATACTACACCAGACTAATCTTGCCATTGGTCTTCCCACACTTCGCCTGCCCTCTTTCGGCTACCACTCAGTCAAGGATTTACTACACCAGCCATCACCACATCTGGCCAAGTGTCCTGCCCAACGCCATTTCAATTGAGTAATACGAACACCGATGGCCTGTACTTTCGTGTTTTTTTTTTTACTTTATTTTTGTCTATCAATCTTTCCAATTATTACTGCCATTGTTACGTAATCAATAATTTTATAAGCGTCGTACGATCATTTCAATATTAAGCGTCGTGTAAATCAATATTGTAACAAGATGGTGGATCCCTTGTTAGAACCTTCCAGGAAGTTTTTGTAACATCTCAGAATTTCAAGCTCCGTGGTTATTATTTTCCATTCAATTCACTTATGCACAATAAACTAATTATATTAAAATTAACTAAATTATATTACGTAAAACACCACCAAATTTACAAAATATAGAGTCAAATAACACAAGATTATGAATAAAATATAAAATCCACTACATGACAGACTAAAATCCCGCCAAAAACTCCTACTTTCGTTTTATTTCGGATATCCGTATTTACATGCGCATACTGAGCTTTAATTGTTTTGTCACAGGTGATACCGATATCGAATATTCGTATACGAGCAGCGACACAGATCCTGTTGGTGGGGAAGCCAGCTCCGCTGTGGGTGGAAGCTGAAGGTCTCTCCGCTGCCTCTCTAGCCTCTCTAGTTCCTCAGCCCCGTGTCACGTTCACCCTCCGTGATCCGACCACTGCAAGGCTCTACACTACACATGTTGACGGTATGGATATAAAATTCAACGTAGATTTGAACGAATGTGAATCGTCACGTTCGGGTTGCTTACGCTGAATCGGATTTACTCGGCTCTAGTCGCCAACATCTAGCAAGCTTGGGTCGGTAATATTAACTTCAAATACTCTCCCAAAGCGTGATAAAATTTACCATATAAAATTAATTTGAGTTTATATTCTTAGCACTCAGGAATTGTTCAGGATTGACCGCTTTACAATAGTGCCTATTGCTATATATCAGTTATATAACTCAAACTAATGAGGCAGTACACTTGTAAAGTCACATTCTGTAGAAATTTCTTTTTTTTAATTGTTATTTTATTAATGCCTGACCTACAGAAAAAATGTTAATGAGACATTTGTAGGATGTTTCATTTTCTACAGAGCAGTCTTATAAACCAAATCTCTAAGATCGATATGTCTCGAGATATTAAACTTTTACTTTTTGTAGTATAGACTTTTAATGGGTTCTTGAGTCAAATTATAAAGAAATGATTTTTTATTCTTTATTACGAAGCTTTCTTTATAGTCTTCTGTTTTTCGAGTTACAAATAAAGAAAATATGTATAGAAATAAATTTGTTTTCTTCTTGTATAGCATATACTGTTGGGGTATGAGTATATAGTAAATGACTGCTTTATATTACAGATTTACTCGAGAGGTCTGTGGCCGAGGGACTGTCTGTGAGGGTGGTACCACTGAAACCTGGTATTATCACCGTCGACGTGAGAGTGAGAAATATGGGACAGGTGATGTGTTAATTATTGTAAATAGAATATTATAATACTATTTAGACTATACTTAGTCTACGATTCAAAAAGTATTTATATCTAATTTCCAACATAATGGTTATAGAAGCCGTAACGTACAGGAAGAAAAGCAATATATTGCGAAATATACCCCCAGCCTCTTGCCAAGCGCTTTAACGATCAGCCGTAAATTAATTTTACCGGTCCCTCATATAAAATAACGTATTCGAAAGAGTCTGACCCCTTCCATTCTATATACAGTGCGTTCTCGTGTCCACGTCTACGTAACCACCGATTACAGGGCCGTGGATGGGCGGTTAACTTCGCTCCCGCATACTAACCGTGGCCCCCTTTGGCAGCATCTCGAGCCTAGGTTTAATCTCTCAGAGTTGATCCCTAAAACACACTGCTAGTGCGATAACATGTCTTTACACTAATTAACCACATGCATTATATTGCACCCCGCAAACATGCACACCCATATAGTTGTTTTATGGGTCAAGTAAGAGACTTTTTTAGTTTAATAGTTTTTAAGTTTTTTGAGTGAACAGACAGACGGATATGTCAGATGACTTTACTTTATACTTTGTACTGATATTGGTTATACAAATCTGTGAATCTTTAATATAGGTCATATGAGGTAAAAAAAAATTAGCAAAGCTTTTTATATACTAAACCAATTGTTTCCAAAACCGATATAAGAATTATTAATGTATAAAGTATGTTACACATAAGTACTAAGAAAAATGAATTAATTTTCTTTTCATTAGGTAGCCGAGATCCGATCATGGGACAGTACTGTTGAAATACTGAGTGTGAATGATATCCGTACATCAATAGAAGGATCTAAGGATTTAAGTTCAGGAGATCGGCTCGCATTAGCAGTCGGTGCAGTGGTACGAATCAAGTCATTGCCCCGGAGTAACTGGAAAGCTTACGGGGAAGGTGCCTTTGAAGTGACACCTAATGGAGAATTGAAAGCCCTTAGCCCTGGTCATGGTGTTGTCATCGCTTACCACAAGGACGATAGAAATAACATATACAGGGAGACTGTGAGTTTTTTTTCTTTTACACATATGTCATATTGAAGCTGATTCCGTACAGAAGCATTTCAGTATTTTCTTGTTTTGTTTACGGGTTTCCAGTTTTAAGATACCATAACTGAAACATATTTAATAGGTTTTTGGCTACTTAAGAGTTGATGATATATGTTGATGATAGAATAATGATGGTTGATTCTGAGAGTAAAATATAATGCTTATTATCTTAAAAAAAAATATAGGACAATTCAAAGATATTGTTATTAAAGAGAAATATATAGTTACTAATGTAAATATTAGTAAATTGCTTAAGCGTTCATAAGTATCGTAATTAAACAGGTAACTAAATTGCTATTACTTGACAATAAGCTTTTGTTTCATCTAAAGTTATGGTGCGTCGTAAGGAGTATTTGAAAAAATAGATTTTGATGCCCTGGATTCAAATTTGAATCCAAAACGGTCATTACATTTCTTATTAAAATAAATTGATGTCAAATGTAAATAGGAACAATATTAGGGGTCCGGTAAAGGGAAACCATCTTAATCTCTGAACTGTCCAAAATGGTAAGGGATTAATTAATCTCCATACAAACATATGTAAACCTTATGAGGCACAAGTCAACAGACTGTTGGCAATGTAAGTTTATGAGAATAACGGATATATTATAAAATTTTGCAAAATAACAAATGGTTTAATGGTAAAATCATAACTTTTATGTAAAATGTATTTTCAAATTATTTTCGATGTCGTGAAATAATAACAAAATTAAAATCATAATCCGCCATTTTTAACTGGGTTTTTAAAAAATCAACCGAGGGGTTAAGAATGATAGAAAAATATAATATCGTAAGTCGATTAGTAGCCCGGTGAAGATGTTAAGACCTTGCCAGGTCAATAGTGTAGTCAGTTCGAAAAAAAAAAGTAAGTCGATTATCTCTAGACCTTTTTAGAAGGTTCACACAAGGCTGGTAATATATTTGTTTAATATAATTATTACATTATTTGGTTGTCGTAATGGTCTTGTAGTTTGACCATTTGAATGTTATTTCGATGTCTGTATTCCAATTCGGCTTACGGTGAAGGAAAATATCATGAGGAAACCTGAACCTGAGAAATGTTCTTGTAGTACTACTGTTTGTGGGAAAACATACAATTGTGGATTTCGCAGAGTTTGAAATCGCCAATACGTCGTGAATTACGACCATACCTTCCTTCGAGAAGAGGCCTATGGCCCTGCAATGGGTTATCTTAGGGGCTGATTTTTTTTTTCCAAGCACGACATAGTGACTGCACTATGCCTGATGTTAAGCATAGTACAATCCAAAAACATCGGGAACCACCGAGAGACAGATTATCCATTGCTAGTTGACGCTGTCATGCCGGCCATAATGACGAAAGTCACCCGGTACTGGATATGCACAGGCTGATCCCGAAACGCGACACGCAGAAGCGAGTCACTATGACGGGCTTTTTCGCCATATACATGGTGGTTGCGACCCAGTCGGGCTGTAAAACCCTACCACCCCGCTTTCGCCATTGCCTCGTTCGTTATTCAGCAGGGTGCACCATGTGCAGGTGAGGTTGGCTTGGGTGTCTCAAGTCTTAAGATGTTACTCGACAACCCTTACACCCCAAAATGATGATGATTACATTATCAGGCAATACACGTGGAAGTATCTAGACCGGAGTACTGCACGGCTGAACCGTCGGGAGATTTCGAGGAGGACAGAGTGAGGCTGGTCATGCGTAACTCAGTCGGACGAGAACTCATAGCGCCCGACGCCAACGTGACCGTGTCACCTCCCCACGCGGCTCATACTCGACGACCTGCACATAGGTACGATTTTTATAAAATTCCTGATGTATATTCTAAAAAAAAATTCAGGTGATAGAGCCACAACGGGTTTCAGCGTGAATAGGTAGTACCACCCTCTCACAGAAAACCAATGTAAAGTAATAGTGTTTGCATTGTTGCATTTCGTTCGGTCAGTGAGAGCGCTGGAGGACCATCTCCCCTTCTCTCTTTTCCCTCCCTCTCCCTCCCCTTCTTCCTTCCCCTTCAGTCTGGCAACGCGATTGCGACTCCTGTGGTGTTACAAGTGTCTATGGACGGTGGTGATCACTTAACATCAGGTGACCCACTCGTTCGTTTGCTTCTTGTGATATATAAAAAAAAATATCGTGCTCTAGAACAGTCAATATTTTTATCGACCGTATTTAATTTAAAAAAATAGCAACTAACTACAATTTCCTTGTATTCGTTAAAATATTCAAGATATATAGTTGAAAGATAATGGTATTCCAGAACATTCCATATTTTTATAGACCATATTTAATTTAAAAAATAGCCACCACGTTTGATCTCATTGTACTCTTTAAAATATTTCAGATATATAAATGGAAAAACATCGTTTTACAAATGTTCAATACACTTGTATTGACTATATTGAATATATATAATAGCTGCTATTTACACACGTTTTCCTTGTACTCTTTAAAATATCTCAGATATATAGTTGAAAGAAAACCGTATTCCAGAACATTCCACATCTGTATTGACCATATCTAATAAAAAAACTACTACCCACTATTTTCTTGGATTGAAAGGTGCGTTATCGTTACATGGGAACTATGTCTTAAATCGGGGCTAATTGAGATCCGTTTTTGAAGTGACACTTGTAATGGGAGGGCTTTGAAATTTCGTTCTGCAACCTTTTTGTGTGACGAAAAGTGGTGGGGGTAAACACTGTGTCGGTTACAGTGCTGAAAAAATCGGTCCTCAAATTAAGTTAAGCGTCGTCTGGCGCCGCCAATAATCGGTTGGATGAACGTCCGGGAACACCGCGTCACATTCATCTTTCGTTGTTTTTATTAGATTAGTTGTTAATCTACAATATTATAAAGAGGTAAAGTTGGAGAGGTTGTATGGAGTAAGATCAAGAACGACTAAACCGATTTTGATTTTTTTTTACCAATAATAAGTAAAAATGTTACTGCCTAAAGTAGTGGGCACGGGTCAGCTGTTAGATAATATTCCGTGTCTGCTCTATACACTTTGTGTAAGAGCCGTAATTAAGGAGTGAAAGAGCCACATGTGGTCCGCAAACTGCGGTTTGTCGACCACTAGTTTAGAGGATTGATTACCAAAACTAAAGTTGAAAAAGGTTTTTTTTTATTTTCAGCGCACTCGGTAGCGAACTAATAATAGTGGGTTTGGATGCAACAGGCTCGTTTGTATCGTTTCAAGGGACGTCTAGTGGTATCACAGTCACCGATCATGTTTGGGTCATGGGTTCCGACTCAACCACTCATAAAATAATTGGTAATAAGTTCTTTAATATTTTTTTGTTTTATCTAAATTCATATTTTATTCATACGTAAAAGTATTGATCATGGTTTTTGTTGGTAATCGAATTCGAAATTCTATAATATTCTGTCTATACATTATTTTATTACAATTTTATTCAACATAATAAATAATTCCAACTGATGATTGGATAGTGAGCTCACATACTGCGTGGATGGACGTAAGTTCGAGTCCTTGCGCCTGAGCTGGATCCTTTTGTGTAGGAAAACACCGTTATGAAACCATAGTATGGTGGTGGGGCTGTTTCCAAACATCTGTTTGGCAACGGCAGATGCACTTATAAGTCAGTCTCTTTTAAGATCTCTCAAGATTTCCATATTTTATACATGGAGAACAAAGTTCAAATTTCGCTGTCCAAAAGGTTTTTAGTTTTTTTTTTTGGAAAAGATCTTCATATTTTACATGTACAAAAGTAGAAGACTTTGAAAAATAATGTTAAATAGTAAACCCCAGTTCTTTTTTTTTAAATAAGGTAAATCTAATTTTAACTGTTCCTCATATTTAATGTTGTTATTCAACATATTTCAATTTTGTGCATGACAATGAATGAATATATAAAAAAAAATGTAAACTAACGGTTTGGTAATTTGTGGTGACAGCAACTGGTGGTTGGGCCGTATGCCTGGAGGGGGCAGAGTGGCGCGTGCCCCCCGACGTGGTGCCCGCAGTGGGGGGCTCCGCGGGGGGGTCTGCCGTCACGCTGGCCGTGCTGACGCAACTGACGGCGGGCACGCACCTCCTGCGTCGCGATCGACCCCCCGCTACGAGTCTCATACATCAGTTGCCTCTTGAAAAGGTAATATCATCTCTGCAAATGCGAAGTCGCGGGTAGAAGCTAGTTACATTATAGATTGAAGGTGGTAGATAGAGCCACGCAGAACTGGTTTTTGCGTGAATGGGTAGTACCTGACTGAACGTCCGCTTATCATCACAAAGGTTCCCATCGAATATCAGCGCTGTGGTACTACTGCTTATTGGCTGAATGAGTTTGCCAATTGTTGGACTTTTTTTCTTAATTTTTTCACATCTATTTCACTATAATTAGTTTGTTTAATTTAAGGTCATTCTATGGTTGTTCGAATGATAAATAATTTCTTTCTTTCCTTCTTCTTAGTACCACCCTCTCACAGAAAACCGACGTGAAGTAACAGTGCTTGCATTGTTGCGTTTCATTCAGTCAACGCTGGAGGTCCACAACCTCCCTCTCTCTCTCCTTTACCTCTCTCCGTTCTCCTTCCCCTTCCCCACCAATACAGTCTGGCAACGCACTTGCGACTCCTCTGGTGTTGCTGGTGTCTATGAACGATAGTGGTCACTTAAACATCAGGTGACCCACCTGTTCGTTTCCCTCCTATTATATTAAAAAAGCTTCCATACATATACTATAAAAAACAATTTGTATACAAGGCAAAGACCGTGGTAGTATCGTACATTTTTCATACCATATCCCAATATGGGCCAATAAAATAGGGATTGAGACATTAACTTCTTCTTCTATTTTATTTTTGGCAACCAGTCTTTTATTTAGTAGACCATTACTGCCATTGTCAAGTGAGTAACGATATTACAAGTTTATTGATACAACTTCAGTGAGCTAACAAGACGGTGGCCATCTTGTTAGAACTTTCCTGGGAGTTTTTGTGGCAAGTCAGAACTATGCTCCGTGGTATTATTCCCGATGCACTTCACTTGTGCACAATAATCAAACTACATTACGTAAAGCACCACTCACATTACACAATATAGAGCCAAATAACACAAGATTATGGATAAAATATAAAGACCATTACATGGCATTGCAAGATCCCGCCAAAAACTCCGACATTAACTTCATATAAAAAATACATCATGCAGTTTTTAATGACTTATTAAAAAAAAATAAAAAATAAAAAGCCTATTATTTGCTACATACTAATACTACTATTACATTTTTTTTATTCATGAACTATATAGCACTCGCCTCAGCTGCGTAGGCCTCCCTCAAACTTCTCCATTCATCCTTCCTTGACACTATTCTTGGCTATTTCCAACCACACCTTTCTTTAAAAACATCACTCCACCTCTTTTTGGGCCTTACTTTTTTCTTTTAAGACTTATTACTGACTTTTAATTCCAGATGGAGTTCGTTCCAGGAGAATGGCCCTCAGCACTGGTGCCGTTATCATTTGAAGCGTCAGGCTTGGCGGGAGGACCGTTACTTTGTACGGAAGAGCAGAGATACGCGTTGGAAGGCATCGCATTACAACTACCGTACACGTGTCGGACTAAAGCTCCACATACCGCGGAACCTGTGTTCGATATAATCAATGGTAAATAAATTCTTCAATGAATTAAAAAAAATCGTCACGTAAGGAAAAAACGTTATGGCATATTTATGTGACTCTCCTTAAATTCTCTATCTATCTATCCTTAAATACTGTATAGGAGTGTGTGCGTCCGTCCGAGTATCGAAATTCGGGCAGATGGGAGTCTTGCTCTAAAAATTATATGTCCTTGTGTAATTGTCTAAATATATGTCCTAAACACTGAAAGCATGGAAATTTCGTTATAATTAATTTATATTTAGCATTTTTTATGTAATTTATAATTATTGTTGCTTCCTATCACATTCTTAATGTATGATTTATTCCCAAAATATTAAATGAAACTTCTCGATTAATTTGATTCCACACATTACAATAGCTGTGTTAAAAAATGAATACTAGCTTTGGGACAGATTGGTCCCAGCGCGCTTTTTAAAAAAAAAAAAAATCCCGCCATCGGCAAAGACATTTAGTACGTGTACCATATAAGTCTATAAATCTATGGTCACAATATTATATTTAATTATATTCAGATTATATATGGTTTTTATATTATCATATATTTGATATTATTTTCATAAAAATTATATCTAATTTAAAATATATTTCTTTTTTTTCTTATGATAGATAAAATATTGTATATTTTGTTGAAATAAGTGTTATATGAAATAAGGAGAGAGAATAATAGTAAAGTTAATTGCCTAAAAACTATTGCTATCATATTCATTTGTCTAAATTATTCAATATTTAATTAGATATATTCATATTGTAATAGTTTAATGTATATTTAGTTCAGTATTTAATGTAAAATATTTTTTCTAACCTAAAAGTATCAATACAAAAGGTCTATTTTCGTTTGTATGGCGCTTAAATCTTTATGGTTTTTTCACTACTCGAAGTCTTAATCATTGTTTTTAATCCTCAGGTGTAGCCGGTTGTAAGATAATCCCTGGGACGAAGATCACGGACGCTTCGGAAGTTGAGGTGTGTGCTGAGTGGGAAGTGTTGCGAAGTTGTACTAAGGTGTATCTACTGCCAGCAGTTCGGGTATCCCGGTCTACGGTGTCACTGGCCAATCCTTCAGCCGGGTTCACCATCGAGGGACACCCTCATGCCCTGAGACTTGTCAAGATCACCTCATCGCCTGGACTCAAACTGGAGACTTCGACCAATGATGGTTCGTTCTGCTTTGTTTTTTTTTTTATATTACAGAGGGTGAACGAACATGCGGGTCACCTGATGGTGAGTGATCCATCCATACACATAGCAACATCAGGAGCAGACCCAAGTGTGTTGACGGCTTTTTTTTTTATATGACTACGGTATTGACTTAGCAAGGTCTTAACAACTTCACCGGACTACAACGTGTTGACCGGTTTTTTTAAAGAAGTGTACGCTAATTTCTTAAAGGTTTGTAATTCCTAATGGTCTGTAAATACTGCCGCTGGAAGTCGATTCCGCAAGGTCGAAGTACGAGGCAGAAATGACCTTGAGAACCTCACCGTAGAAGACCCTAAAACCTACAAAATATAAAAAGTAAAAAGTACTCTATAAAGTAGCTTTATTAACCCTGGAATTTAGCAAAAAAAATCAGTTCAGTATAAATATGTGCTTGCGGTGCGCGCTTTTCCGTATATAACTTGTTTAGCTTATTATATTTGTGTGGAACCCTAAATTTTGGAATTGAAAATCCCGTAAAAATCCGTTCAACCATTTCGGAGATTAGCCAAAACAAACGGACGATAATTTTGAAAATCGTTTTTTTTTGTTATAAGTACTTTGTATATATACTTTTAATACAACTGCTTTAATGCTTTTAGTTTTATGTATGTGTAGAAAAATGGCTTAGTTTCCGTTTTATACCAGGTGAATGTTTAAAGGGTGACACCCTTCAATTGTGTGGTCTCATGGTCACATTTAACATATAATATCTCGGCTGAGTGCCTTAAGCGCTCGCTTTAGTAGTTCCGTGAAGCTGTTAAGACCTTGCTGGGTCAATAGCATAGTCAGTTCGAAAAAAAAACATATAATAATATCAAAAGAAATATGAATAGACACCAAAGATAACCTTAGTTAATCTACAACGTTAAAAATAGAGAACGATACTTTTAAACGTAAAAAAATCACACCTAGTTTCATTCAGTGGACAAAATTGAAGAGGTGGGCGCGGCCCGGAGTTTGCGGCACGATTTTTTTTTACTGAAGCACGACAAAGTGACTGCACTATGCCTGATGTTAAGTATAGTACAATCCAGAAACATCGGCAACCACCGATAGCCCATCCATCGCCGGTCGCCGTTGTCATGCCGGCCATAATGACGAAAGTCACCCAGTACTGGATATGCACAGGCTGATCCCGAAACGCGACACGCAGAAGCGGGTCACTATGATGGACTTTTTCGCCATATACATGGTGGTTGCGACCCAATCGGGCTGTAAAACCCTACCACCCCGCTTTCGTCATTACCTCGTTCGTTATTCAGCAGGGTGTACCACGTGCAGGTGAGGTTGGCTTAGGTGTCTCAAGTCTTAAGATGTTACTCGACACCCCTTGTGATTTACCGCTTTCTTATTTATTACACCTGTTCGTTTTTGCGTAAATCATTTGATGTTGAGTGTATATCAGTTTTGCGTCTCTCGTGATAACTAGGTCAAATATTAAGCATCTATATTTCAAATTGATTTAGAATGAGAAGCAAGTAATGAGTAATCTGTGAAAATATTGCAACTCATTAACCAGTCTTCTTTGGTCTTTCTTCTTGGACAAGGTATTTTAAAGCTATGAACTGTGGTCTACTGGACAAACGATGTTATTATAATAAACTATGAAATGTGTTAATAATTTTCAACATCTAGCAAAAACTAGTTTTTTTTTTCATGTCATAGGAGGTAAATGAACAGACGGGTCACCTGATGTTAAGTGATCATCACCGTCCATAGACACTTGCAACACCAGGGGAGTCGCAAGGGCGTTGCCAGCCTGTGTTTGGGGGAAGGGGCAAGGGGGAGGTAGGGACGGGAGGTGGGCCTCCGGCTCTCTCTCTGACTGAACGAAACGCAACAATGGAAACACTATTACTTCACGTCGGTGTTTCTGTGGGTCGGGTGGTACTACCCCGAGCGAGCCGACCCATTCATCCTGAAACCAGTAATAGCTCCAGCGTGGCTCTACCATCTAGTTTATGGAATACTTTTTTTATCTTGTAATTTTTTGTCGTTTTTCAGGTGTAATTACGGTCGGTATCACAAACGAGGCGTCCACATGCGGTCTCGGTTGGGTAGACGTGAAATCGAAATTGACTGCGCAAGAATTTAAAGTGGATGTTGAGAGGGGATGCGATGCAACTTATGGAACATTGTTGGGAGCGATACTATCACTCCTGTTGCCTTACACCTCGACTATGGTCACCATCGGGGCTGCCATATTGGCTTATATATACTGTGAGTATCTAGAACTAAAAGTATAATATACTTTTTAGCGTTTGCCCATTGTATTCAATATTTTTATATTTCATTATTTTTTAATTTATAATCGATAGAAAGATAGAGAGAGAAGTAAAATCACACGAAATAAGAGGCACCAAGTGCATAACGCTTTTTCCTTAACGTTTACGATTTTTATAGTTGATTAGGTTGTAGTGATTGATCACAAGTTAAATATATTCTTTCTTTTCAATATTGAAATGATTGTTGCCTTCACCAAGCAAACAGTACTTTTTTTACAGTTGCAACGCAAGATTAGTATAGATTTGTACACATGCTAAGTAGTCCTACATACAAACAAAGCAAGCATATCTGACCATTTTTAAATGTAAAAAAACTTAATAAAAATGCTTAATAGTTTTATGTGTAAAACTTTTTACCGCTGCCGCAATATGAGCATTGCATTTCTAGAAATTTGTCACAAATTACTTACAACAATAAGTCGCTATATCCGAAGTTGCTATTGCCGAATCAGTTTCCTATGGAAGTATGCTTTAAATACAAAAGACGTCAGTCTGACGTTATTGTAAGCGAAGAGTCGTTACAACCGAGATAGTTATCGATGAAATTAGCTGTAGTAATTTTTTAACGTGATAACGTATTATAAATCGATGAACGCCGGCTACACGCACGAAAAAGTATGACTTACTGTCACGTTCCGCTTGAGCCGAGCATGCAAGCGGGAGCGCAGAACAAGCGATAGAGAGGCGCTATCGGCCTAAGTGTTCAGCTTGTATAGCATCTATTTATATATAGAAGAATTAAAATCATAAAAGTATGCAATTTTTCATCAGTTTGTTCATTTTTTTTAATATAATAGAAGGCAAACGAGCAGGTGGGTCACCTGATGTTAAATGCAATAGACACTTGCAACACCAGGGGAGGAGCAAGTGCGTTAGGGGAAGAAGTTGGAAAGGAGGAAGGTGAGGAAAGGTGGGCTTCCGGAGCTCTCACTGACCGAACGAAACGCAACAATACAAACACTGTTACTTCACCTCGGTTTTCTGTGGGTCGGGTGGTACTACCCCGGGCGAAACGACCCATTCATGCTGAAGCCAGTAATAGCTTCAGCGTGACTCTACCACCTACACCTACTTTTATGACGTTGTCACGTAAAATTATGGTCCGTAAACCGACTTTACAGATAACTAATTATTTTTTTCAGTACAATCGAAGTTGCAACGCAAAGCGGTAATAAGGCCGCCGACTGAGGCTCCTCAGACAGTCCTGCCGACTCCCCCCGGGCTCGGCACTCCCCCGGGACGCACCAGGACGTGGTCCCGGAGCCCGTACGCCGCACCCGCACCTCGGGCACCAGTCTACGGAGACCCCAGCGTGCTCCCGGACAACAGCTTCTCCTCGAACAATACGTCAGCGAACCAATCTCTATTCTTATAGCACCAACCTTTCCATATATCGCAACGTTTTGGCATAAGTTAAGCGAACAGACTAGTCCTAACATACGCTCCTATGATTTTAAAGTACAAAATCAAGATCGTTGGACGATTCCGGGCTTGTTTCTCCCTAGAATGGGCTGTAACGGCACAGGATAATTCTTTGTTAAGTTCAACACTAATTTACGATTACGAACATTATTTTCCCCCTTTTCATTATTTTCCCCTCAATTACCCAATTAGTTCCCTTCGTCTCATTTACTCAAACCTCCCTAGACATCACATCTTCGCCGAGTGTTGACAAGGAGTCTCCAGGTTCCACACAATTCAACGATTACGAACATTATCATCCCCCCTTTCCACTCTTTTCCCCTCAGTTACCCAATTAATCCTCCCCCTTTCCATTATATTCCCTCACTCAATTAATTCCCCTCTTTCATATTGTGAATCGATTCGCTTTAAGGCGAATTTTAGTATTACTAATGCGGGTTAAGGTTGTGTTTATGACGTCACGTAGACAGTAGTCGTGGCGGTTTTTTTTTTTACTAAGATATTTTAATATACTGATATGATGTTTTTACTAGAACGTTCTCACATGACGAGATATTGGAATATTTTTTTTAATCTAACAAAGGAACATACTGAATTACTTCTTCTTTATTAATTGTTTTCTTTGACGCCTGTCACACGTTTCTCGGTGACGTATTTTTTTGTTATTGAAGTGAGTGATCATGAAATTACTTATTTAACTTTGTCTTATGATGCTAATAAAGTATATTCAAGAGCCACCTGTTAATTAAAATTAATATTTCCGTAATAATAAAATAAATTGACAGCAGTGTTGCCAATATTTTCTAGTTTAATTGTCAATAGTAAAAAACAGAAAAGTCTGTTACTATTTAGAAATATTTTGCGTCTCTAGCAATTTCGTGACATTTTTTGGCCTACAATAAAAAAAACGTTAATTAAATGAGTTTATTCAACTGAAGTATATAATTCTCGTGTATTATTTATTTCAAGGCTATACAAATAGCGATTCATCAGATGTTACTATGTAGTTAATTGATCGTTACATCTTGACTGAAAGAAATAGGATTAGAATTACACGATCCAAGCGTATTATTATATAATAACCACAGTTTTCACCAAGATTCCCAATTTTTTTTATGATGGTGTATTTTTATACGTGAAACAAAACGGTATGAATGAGTAATAACCTTTTATTTTTAATCTGCCAACCGATTTTTTTTTGTGTACTTATTTTTTGACGAGCTTTTGTGTTTCGAAACGGTTTTTTTTTGTCACGTTTAATTAGACACATTAATTGATTATTGTCGAATTTTTAGACACATTAATTGATTATTGTCGAATTTCAACCACTGGACGACTACTAGTAATAGTAATCTAAATTAGTTCATAATATTGACTAGTCATGTTTGGATTGTTTATGGTTGTAAATGAGAAATGGCTGTATTAAAGTAAATGGGGTGGTTAATGTTTCGTATTAAAAAAATAAAGGCGATCACGACTATTATATTAATATAGTTGCCACATAAATCTAACGGGCAATCTCAGAGACTGCTTTTCGTATTATTTCTAATTAATCAAAGATGTTTAACTCCGATTCATTTTCGTAATGATAAGCGAGTATTGATTATTAGTTACAGTGGTAATCTTAATTAAATAAAAGGTTTTCTTTAATCTCAAAAACTAATTTTATTTCACGATATTGTTGACTATTGGCGAAAATATTTAAATTTATTATAATTAATATAGATAAGTATTATTTTAAGACTTCACGTTATCGTTTAAGCATTTTTGTACTAAGTATGATCTAAATACATTGACGATTAAATTGATTCAAAATTAACTTACATGCATACATTAATGATTTTTGTTACATGTTCACATTTGACATACACATTCATACTACAAGTTAAAAATCGGCAAAGCTTAATGAATATGAATGTACTGAAATAATGGTAATATACAGTAATACAATGTATACTACCATACCAGATTTGGCCCCCATCGGCAGCGGCTCAAGCCTACGTCTGTTGCCTCGGCGTGGAACCCTTGGGTGTACTGCTCGCGCGATACACTTACACAAAATCTTACATCACTGCAACAACACTACACATATCACTTCCACGCACGTGCACGCATACACGCTTACACATGAAAGTGGAAGGGTTTTGTTTCTTTCCCTTATCGAACTGAAATAGTTTGGAAAATTATCCAATATGAAATATATATAAGAGTTGTTGAGATATGTATTCTTGGTACACATATATGCTCCAACAACTCATATATGTATGAATAGTTAGCTTAGGTCAGCTCAGATAGATCGCAAATTGCACGTATCAGGCAACAGCCCAAGTTGAGGTGTGCCGTGCACCCTTGAGCTAGTTGCCCAAATAGAATCGGCTGAGTGTCGCAAGCACTCGCCTTAGTCGAAGTCCGGTGAAACTGTTAAGACCTTACTGGGTCAATAGCGTAGTCAGTTCGAAAAGAGAGTGTAAATTTAGAAACATATTCAAACGTAGTTCACTCTTGACCAGTACACTATCTATATACCATTATAGCATTAGAACACGGTTCACAGATGTTAGAAAGAAAGAAAGATATATTTATTCATCACATACAACACATACAAGTATGTACATAAAAAAAATGAAAGAAGTGCTGCATGGGGTAAAAAAGGTTGCAGGTTTGCAAAAAAACAATTGATATAAGTGTTGCATGGAGACAAAAGGTTGCAGGTTTGCAAAAAAACAATTGAGATAAGTGTTGTATGGAGAGAAAAAGGTTGCAAGTTTGTAAAAAAAAGTTA
>JACEII010000004.1:870851-928477 GCA_014332785.1 Antheraea mylitta
CCACGGTACTGCACTGTGTCAATATACTTCTGTACAAAAATAATCTGTTAACACAGACCAAAACCTGTCAATAAGACAGGATTATTTATCGAATTGCATACTCTTATAAATTTACAACATGAAACTATGTCTTATGAAGTATGGAAAAGTTTTATAAAAGTTAATAAATTTTTTGTTGGCTATCGTTTAATGAATTAACTATCTCCAGGGGCTATTCAAGTGTTACGTAAGCACTGATGGGGGGTGGGAGGTCCTTAATTTGTTTATTTTTGATGGCAGGGTTTGGGGGGTCCGGGTAGTGATTACGTCAGCAATATTTCTCTATTAAACTGGAACAAATTTAGTTAAATGTTTACGTAAGCATGGGGTGTAAGAATTTTGCTTACTTTTGCTGACCAGGGTTTAGGGGGCGGGGTAAGAATTAAAAAAAAATGTGCTTACATAATAATTGAACGGCCTACCTGTCGTCTATTCTAAGAATAATGAATGTTTGTGAAGATTTAGTACGTGACATTATGTAATTCTATGTACAAACTGTAATTTTACTTAAGCTTTTGTATGTGCTAATCTGTTAAAATGTGAAATAAATTATTTTTTCAATGTTCAGTTTTTACTCTATCTACTTCAGTGAATCTAAATGTTGGAGGTATTATTCTCTAACTATATTTTAATTATAATTTTTTTTAATTGTTTTTAAAACATGTTCGCGTGGAGGTTTTTTTATCTGAAAAAACTTGAAGAATCTGGTACCTAAAGATGTATATTCTAGTAACCTAGTTAAATCTAATAAATAACATTGCTGAATATTGAAGCTTTATTCTAGGTTGCAGTTATGTAGTTATTTGTTGCAATACTGACCACTTCTTTGAATTGTTTTTTTTTTGTTCCTGTATTTACAACTGATTTATAAACAATTTCATCTCTCTGCAATTTGAAAGTTCCGAAATACATTTTTGTAAGCAACTTAGCGAAACGAACTGATGATAAAAACAGGTGAAAGTTGCAGTGATATCGAAGATTTTTTTTTTTTCGAAATGACAACGCTGTTGACCTGGGAAGGTCTTTACAGCTTCTGCGAACTACCGAGGCGAACACTGATGGCACTCAGCCGATTTGGGATGCTTGGGCGACTAACTCAAGGGTGCACGGCACTCCTCGGCTTGGGTTGTCGGGTGTTTTGTGCAAAAATCGCGATCTATCTGAGCTAACCTAAGCTAAGCTATCTAGATATACGTATGTGAGTTATTGAAACATGCATGTGTACCAAGCATGCGTGCCTTAACAACTATATATATTTTGTGTCGGAAAAACTCCTCTAAACTATATAGGATAGGATAAGGAAAAATAAGGGTAGAACTCTTTGTCGTCTATTTCTCTGAAAAAGAAAAACAACGTGTAAGCGTGTAGGCGTGCACGTGTGTATAGGTGCTGTGTGTGATGTTGTAACGTGATATAAGGTTTTGTGTCACTGTATCGCGTGGGTAGCGTACCTAAGGGCTCCACGTTGAGGGAACGACCTAGGCTTGAGCCGCTGCCGAAGGTGGCCTAATTTGGTGTACGGTAGCGAAATTTACCCCCAGACCACGACGGCGTGATCTGTGGTTACGCGGGCGTGGGCGTGAGCACGCTCTGTTTGAAGAGGCAGGGTGGTACTGATCGTTCGCTGAAGTGATTAAATCAGTAAAAATGTGAGATATCGAAGATTTGTAATATTCTGCAAGGAAGAAACCAGGTACGTAAATAATAGGAAATAATTAAAATTATTACCTGAAGAAAGAATAAGTTTGAACATTGGGGCGTTTTTGTAATGAGATTAGTACCTTACGAATCTGGAGGTCTCATAATACCTTTTAATTTTTCGGATAAATAATGCATTAATCCGGTTTTCGAACTAAATTCCCAGGCCATTCTTGAGTTGTTGTTCAAAGTCAACAACTTAAAATATAATTGTAGGTAGAATAAACATACGTAAATATATTATATAAATATCTTAAAACCAAAATCCTGGCTAAGGTATATTGTAGACAAGAAAATTGTCTACGATTTGTCTTTGGTTTTTAATATTCAGTTGATAAACATTCTATAAAATAATCAAAATACAGGATAGACTAACCATAAACAAAAATGACATTTCATTCGCAGGTAGCAAGCACTAGATACAAATAAGAATTAAAATACTGCCTAGGATTTCTAGACTAGCAATGTTATGAACACAAGGCTTGCAAGGTGAATCCTCGGAATGCCATAAACTTCGTCGCATTTAGATACATTACTATATTAATGTTTTTTAATCGTCAAAGATTAAAATGTTGGTATACCCATATATTTAAAGTAGGTAAACAAAAATACGTCAACGCTGATATTTATTTAACCTTCAAAATTAAAAACCTATTTCAATGTTAAATAAATAAAAACATTACAGAGTAATTTCTACGTACCACACTAATACATTGTTTAACGTAACTAATCATAAGTTCGCAAATAATAAACATGATTGTAAGTCACAAAACATTTTTTTTTTCTTATGTATTTTGACACTAGTTTCCATGTACCTAAATAAAATGAAAACATTGCGTGTGTCGGTGTACGCGGAGGAAGTTAAACTTCTTTGTCTTATATGTATTAAATTATCTATATATACTAGCGGGTCGGGCGGACGTTGTCCTACCTGGTTAATAAATAATATATATAAAATTCAACCGCAGCGCCACCTAACTGGTCCATTTGTAAATCTAAACCATTCTCGGATCGACTGGAACACCCACACAAAATTTCATCAAAATCGGACCAGCCGTTTATGAGGAGTTCAGTGACATAAACAAGAGTGTATTCTGTACAGTTACGTATAAAATAAATTTATATATAAAGAATATGAGAATGCTCATAAACTATACCCGAAGTTCTATGTTATAAATACTATAACATAACTATATATTTACTCATTTTTGTGTACTATATTTTTTGTGTACTATTGTGACCCTGAACCGATACTTACGCGAATATATATACCTATCTTACGTTTAACACGTAATGAAAATGACACCCTACTGTGCCATAACAAGTTTCACTTTGAAACCCTTTATAATTTACGTAAAATCTGTGTTTTTACATACTTTAAGAAAAACACTTAGTATTGGTGTAAAAATACTTATTAGGACGATTTTAATAATAATAAGAAATATATGAGAAAATTGTCACGGCAGAAAAAAGTTGTGCACGCTCATCCCGTCTTCCGTTACTTTTTTAAAGTAATGGCGATTTCCGGATGTTAAACTGATCAAAGGAAAAGCTCTTAATTCTTTTATTTTATACGGTTGCTACATATTCCTCTAAGTTCTAGAAATATTAGTAAAACACGTAATAATACTATCAAGCATAAAATATAGGACCATTGGCTTATCTGTATGTGTCAATTAATGTCTGTTTTACCTTAATAGTGAATTCAAGAAAAGGTTATCGTGTTGCCAAGTTCACTATTCGTTCCACTTTAATCGGCAACTAGTTTGGCACAATTCATAGTTTTCGCTAACTACAATAAACGGTAGCTATCATTAGTCACCGACTTTATCTAATATTTTTTAACCGACGAAAAAAATGGAGGAGGTTCTCAATTCGACGCGTATATATTTTTTTATGTATGATCACGCATAACTTTTTACAATATAGTCCAATTTTAAAAATTCTTTATTTTTTATTGGAAAGTGTATACTCCGAAGTTGATCCCATATAAATTTGGGGAAAAAATTCGAACCCTAAGGGTATGAAAATAGAGAATGTTTGATTGTTCATTCACTGATTATATCTAACACTGCGCATAACTTTTGACAGAATAGTAAGACTTTAATTATTATTCTTTGATCTGAAAGAGTATATCCCGGAGTTGTTCCCATATACATAATGACCAGAAAAAAACAACCCTAAGGATAGGAAAACAGGGGATGATTTATAATTCAGTCTCTGAATTGTGTATTACAAATAAATTAAGCATGTAGAAATCAGTAGATTATCGCCACAAAAAATTATAAAATAAAAACATTTTAACATAAAATTAAAACGCCGAAAAAACTGAAAAGCAAAAAATAATAAACCTTTTACTTTATTAATCTTAATAACTAAGTTCTTAAAGTAATCTAAGCATACCTAAATGATTTTGAGTCGACTTAAAATCACTTAGGTATACTTACATTACTTTAAGAATTTAGTTATTAAGATTAATTAAGTAAAAGTTTTATTATTTTTTGTTTTTCAGTTATTTTTGGGAAAATATTTTTTTGATACAAAAAATTTTTACAGGTAATTTTGAGGAAACTTTGGAGTATCGGAATTAAAATAAAAGCTGAATGTTTTGCTCTTATACGAAGAATTTATTTATTTTTTTGAAAATCTAACAACATACATGTAATTTATAAATAAAATAAGATTGTATCTATCTTTCTGTCTGTCTGTCTGTTTGTATGAACACACATCACTTCTAAGGCACTGGGTTTATAATAAAACGTCTTTATTTCATTAAAATCTTTCCATTCTGTCAAGTTATTGTAATTTGAATGACGGCTCGAGCTATGTACGAGAGAAAGATAAGTAGTGCCCGGTTTCTAAGTTACTTTAATTATAATTTATCTATTCAATAGCGTTATCGGTTCGATAACTTGTCTAATTGCGTTTCTTAACACACAATCATACGACAAATGTCAGTAAAACTCAACGGGCCATCTGACAGCTTATCTTATGAATAATCTTGTTGAATGAATAAAGTGGGTTGTTTAACCGAGTAGCTCAGAAAGACTTAATACATTCAGATGATTTCATTAATCACTGTCTTTTTTTTTACATAGGATTTCACGCACACGAAGTCGCAGGCACAGCTAGTATCTAATAAATAAAATGATATTACAACAATGTGATACATAGGGCTGATTTCATATCTTCAAACTGCAGATACAATTCGATTTCAAGAGTTCCCTTTTGATGTAAAAACTTTGTTAGTATGAGTGACCCACTTATTCGTATATCAGTAGTCTTCAACTAAATTTACTGTCTGGTAAGAAGTACATCATTCCAATAATTACGTTTTTATTATCACGTCTTATGATAATCTAATAACATTATAAAGAAGTGCTCACTTATATCGTGTAATAAACAAACATGCACTTTTTCTAAATGATTATTTTTAAGATCAAGACACAATTTTAGTCAGATTTATTATGATTAACATTTTGTTAACGGGCAGTTTCACATTAGGAGTCGTCCATAAAATACGTTGGCACTTTGGAGAATTTTGTAGCGTTACGACAAGATTTGAAAAGAGGGTCGGTTAAATTTAAGGGAACTTAATATTCGCAGCCAATCTAACATTTTTTTCAATTTTTTTTTTCATTATTTTAGAATTCTATTTCTTTGTTGACAAAGAAAGTTATTTTAGTACCATGTTGTGGGAAGAGAGACGCAATATTGATGGAGGATGTGGTAGAAAATTTGACAGCATGGCGAAGGCAAGGCAGATGGTCTGTAAAGGTCAAATTTTGTGTCACGTATTTTATTATTGACCCCTTAGAAGCTATGTCACGTCGCCAATTGTTTAACTATTAACATTCGGTCAAAAATTGAAATATCAAATATTTATTTATTTTATATCTATACTATAATAAAACTGTAACAAGTCGAAATCTGTACATTAAATATTTTTTGAAAATGTTAATCAGGGTAGACTATGTTATCGATATAGAAGCCAAAAATAATCTTTTTACAATTTTTGTCTGTCTGTCTGTCTGTCTGTCTGTCTGTCCCTATGCACACGCATCACTCTGAAAGTACTGAACCAATCTTGACGAAACTTGACATAGTGATACCTAATATAACGAGATTACATCA
The DNA here is from genome assembly GCA_014332785.1 of Antheraea mylitta. Lineage (NCBI taxonomy): Eukaryota > Metazoa > Arthropoda > Insecta > Lepidoptera > Saturniidae > Antheraea > Antheraea mylitta. The sequence continues at coordinate 876,723 of JACEII010000004.1, forward strand.
AATGTACTTTTTATCCCATAAAACGCAAAGAGTTCTCCAGGATTTAGGATTAAAGTCTAGAATCTAAGCCCGTATTAATCTGAAAGTACTAAGCCATTTTTAACAAAATTTAACACAGTGATAACTGATATTACAAGGCTACATCCAGGATACTTTTTATCTCATAAAACGCAAGGGGTTCTCCAGGATAACGAAAAACAAAAATTTGTAGTTAACGTAACTAGACTTTTTTGCGACACCTTAGTACAAGAGCCGGCAACGTTGAAAGAACAAGAATTTTAGAATACCTGGTTCTTTAATATATCAATATCTATTTTTTGTATCATAGGAGGCAAACGAACAGATGGGTCACGTGATGTTAAGTGACCACCACCCTTTATAGACAATAGCAACACCGGGGTGTCGTAAATGCGTTGCCAACCTGTATATTGGAGGAGGGTAAGGGAAGGCTAAGGAGAAAAGGAGAAGAGAGGTGAGCTTCCGGCGCTCTTACTGACCAAACGAAACACTACGATGCAAGCACTGTTATTTCACGTCGGTTTTCTGTGAGACATTGGTATTAGCCCGAAAGGACACTTGGTAGCCGGTTAACGTTGTATTTTTAATGCGCATTTTGAATTAATTAATTTTGATTTATGAATAGGTTTAAGAACATTTTTTTTCAGTAACTTTTAAACGCAATTAAAAGCATGAATTTATCACAGTCAGACATATTTTTCTATAAACAATCATATATATACCCGCTGATATATTTAATAAATAAAAACGATAAATTTCAAACCAATTATTTTTTTAGCAAAGAACAAATTTCATTTTATTAAACATTATTGATATTAAGATTTCACCATATACAATGAAACAACAATAAACGTAAATGTATGATTTGGGATTGACGCCATCTTAAATATATGTGTCGATTATCAGGCTATACAAAACCGAAATACCTTGGGCCGGCGAGGTGAAATATCTCGGCCCCACTTTAGATAAACACTTAAGATTCACACACATATAGAGTGCGAAACAAAGCCGTTATGGTCTTGGGTCGTCTCTATCGTTTGTTTTGTCATAAGAGTAAAATATCCCCCAGACATAAACTCACTTTATATAAAACTTGCATCCGTCCGATTATGACGTACAGTTGTTCGGTCTTTGCACATACGCAAAATCGTATCCAAAAGTTGCAGGTTCTCCAGAACCGAGCCCTACGTAAAATCACCGGTGCCCCATGATACGTCCGGAATAAGGATCTCCACGGGGACCTGGAGATGCCTTCTGTCTGGGCGTATATAAAATCACTCACACGTAGTTATTTCGAATAAGCCGCGAATCATCCCAGCCCTTTAGTGGTATCCGCCGCGAACTATGAACCCGTACCCAACGCTGCGCAGTATAGAAGATGACCGCGACACATTTTACCGACCCTCCTGATTCAATCACGTCAGCGAAAGATCAGTACCAGCCTATCTCTTCAAACAAAGCGTGTTCACGTCCACGCCCGCATAACCACAGATCACGCCGCCGTGGTTTGGGGATAAATTTCGCTCCCGCACACCAGATTAGGCCCCGCTCGGCAACGGCTAAAACCTAAGTCCGTTCCCTCGGCGGGGAGCCCTTGAGTACTCTGCTCACGCGATACAGTGCCACAAAACTTTACATCAATGCTACAACATCACACATATCACCTATACCCACGTGCACGCCTACACGCTTACACGCTGTTTTTCTTTTTCAGAGAAATAGACGACAAAGATTTCTACCCTTATTTTTCTCCATCCTATCCTATCTTATATAGTTAAGAGAATTTTCTCCGATACAATATACATACAGGAGTTGTTGAGGCGCACATGCCCGGTACTCATGCATGTTTCAATAACTTATATACGTATATCTAGATAGATTAGCTTAGGTTAGCTCAGATAGGTCGCGATTTTTGCACAAAACAGGCAACAGCCCAAGCCGAGGTGTGCCGTGCACACTTGAGTTGGTCGCCCAAACATCCCAAGTCGGTTGAGTGCTTTCAGCGCTCGCCTCAATAGTTCGATGAAGCTGTAAAGACCTTTCCAAGTCAACAGCGTATACATTTCGAAAAAAAAAATGCGTCGATAACATACGCTGCCACAATTATCGCTATCTTTATCGTGCAGCCAGTAGTACTGCACTAAATTATACCTATAGCTATATTCTATACACATATTATTTTTATAGCAATAAATCGATCTAAATATTGAGTTAATAACTGAATTTGTGTAAAAGATGAAATTTGTACTTATTTATATCTAAATATAATAATAATAATAAAATTACTGCTATTCTAACATGGGTTAAGATTACTTTTATTTTTATTTCCAAAAAATAGCATCAAGCACATTATTGTCAATACCATAAATGTCTTTCAATAATAATTCCATTTTAATAACGTTTCAAAGTTAGTGAAAAATACATCCTAAATTTTAAAAATCAATATTTTTGTCTGTAAAGGTACGATATACACAAATAAACGCAACTCTTACCGGCAGCCAGATAGCCCGTTGTTCGGATGAATATAATATATAAAACTGGCTTAATTGATTCTTTCCGGTATGGCCTCTACCTATGTAGGTATTTTCGCCAATATCAAGTGTGATAAATACACGATATAAATTTAATGCCAAATATTTAGTGTAACAATTTAGAATAATCTATAATAGAAACATATCAACATGGATAAATTACCAAAAGGTGATAGGTACTATGTTGTGAGTGGTACAAAGATTATTTATAAAAATAAATTGGAAATATATTTAAAATACGTTTTCGAAACAGTTTATAACTCTTAGACAATAGTTTCAAGCAAGTGACAGTTGACGACGCTGTTTGACGCTTCGATACGGTGTTCATATATTTTTCTTTAATACAATGGAGTATAAAAAGGTTTTAATACAAGTTGAGAATAGTTATGATAAAGTAAGTGGTAGAGATGCTTATTTAGTTTTATGTAGGTTAGTTTTTATCTTCATTGATCCTGGTAGATGTTTTTTTTTCTTCGAAATGACTACACTATTGACCGTGCAAGGTCTTAACAGCTTCACCGGACTACAAATAACGGAGTGTTTGATGGTGCTACGAACGGGTACTAGACTTATTTAAAAAAAAATTACATGTAATCTGGGTATATGTTTCAGTGAATCCGTGGATAGTTTGGATTCACAATTGGAAACGGTAGTTGTGGCTGTAATCGGGTATCAGTTTTATTCAATTTTTTCGCGTTTAAAAATACAATGGAAACCAGTATTAACCAATTTGGTGCAGACGAAGTTGCACGGGTCAGCTAGTTCTATAATATTTCTGGATTCTGCCCGCGACTTCCGCATGGAACAGTTACTTTGGGCTAACGCTAACACGCAGCCAAAGCTCTCAAGAGAAAGAAATATCCCGATTTTGAAACATTCTTAATTAGTGCTCCGCTCCTTTTGGTCTTAACTTGATGATATATAACCTATAGCCTTCCTTGATTAATGCACTATCTAACACTGAAAAAAAAAATCAAATCGGTCCAGTAGTTACTGAGATTATCCCCTACAACGTCACGAACTCACAATTTAACCATTTTATAATAGTAGTAGTATAGATAAAGAGGTAAAGATTGTGACTGTGGGGTTGTAGGGGGTGACATCTGACATCGGATTTGCAAAGTAAGTCGGAAATAAAACCGTTGAACGTAAACGTTTCTTACGAACGCTGCCTTATTGATGAGAAATATATGATTGAGTTTTAGAGAATGGTTGTAGAGCTTGATAATGCCTACAAAAAAGTCAGCGACAGTCTACAAAGAAGTCTAACTTCAATATTTTTATATTATCAGGGCAGGACAGCGTCCGTTGTACCCGTAACTTTGTAATAAAGCGAGTACGGTTAGGCACTAAGTTAGGTTCCTAAATTGAAGTTATTTCCAAATTGTATTAATATTTTCTGTTCACACGTTCAGGTGAATTGAAGATACCATATTTTCTTTGAACATTCAATCCTATCAAATGCGGTTTTTTTTATAGTAGCACGGCAAAGTGACTGCACTATGTCCGAGAGATACGTCATCCTTCGTTGGTCGCCGCTGTCATGCCGGCCTGCGTAAATGCCTCTTCAAGTTACGCTTGAAGGACCCCATATTATAGGAAGGAGGGAACACACTAGCCGGGAGATTGTTCCACAGCTTCACGGTATAGCAAATATAGGGTGTTGCGAACTTTTTAGTTCGTGCCCAGATATGGTTTACCGTAAAAGTGTGGCTCCGTAGACGAGCGTGCGTGGTTCAGTTGTGAAAAGGAGAGGAAGCGATTAAATTGAACAACTCTGCAGAACACTCGCCATGATACACACAATATTATGAATATTTTTATGTGACGTTAAGGAAACAGAATAATAATTGTAAGGCATATTTTTTACAAGTAAAGTGATGCAAGTCTTCCGTTATGCAGACATTACGCAAAAATACTCGATAGATTGCGAACAAAAATCCTTTATTTTTACTTTTTAGACATTTACTTCTTATTAAAAAAATAAAAATATTATTGAAATTTTAAAATATTACGATTTCTATAACCAAGGCTTACCTTCTTACGTGGAGAAATGGGGCAAGCCAAGCTTGCGCAAAGAACGTAGATAAATCGGTAATATTAATCACAAAGAAGTTTTGGTAGGAAAATATCTTTTGCTTTACATTTTTTTATGTATTTTTGTACATAAATATCATACCCTTAATAAAGTATGGACACATATCGAAATTTTAATTTTTGTAGTTTCTGCTTCTTATTTGAGGTAGTATTGTAAAGTTGATCTCACAGACAAAGAAAGCCGACGGCAAATAAGGCAACAGCAACATATGTGTGTGTCCCTTTTTCATTTTTACATTTTGCTGCCTGCGTTCCCGATAAAAAAATGGCGAGCAGATTAAGTTCTGCTGCATTCGCAATACGAATAATTCGCCAGCTTACAGATATTGCCACTGCTAGGTTAGTCTACTTCGCTTACTTCCATAGCATAATGTCTTATGGTATTCTGCTGTGGGGTACGGCTGCTGAGGTAGATACCATATTTTTATTACAAAAACGGGCAGTTCGAGCAATATATAATATGGGACCTCGCGAATCATTAAAAACGAATTTCCAGGAATTCGGTATCTTAATTCTATCCTCCCAATACATTCTTGATAATTTAATGTATGTCCGTAAAAAACTTTGAAAAAACTGAACTTTGTAAAAGACCGGCATACTGTAAATACTAGAAACTGTAATAAACTGGTCGTCCCATGTTTCAGACTTAGTAAAACCAGAAATAGTTTCTTAGCTAACAGTGTTAGGTTTTACAATAAAGTCCCAAACATGTTACCGATTTGTCGCACTACAAATTTAAGCGCCACATCAAGCAGGTTTTAGTGTCAAAAGGAAAGATTATAGAGTGGATAAGTATGTGAACGATAGTAATGTCTGGAATTGACTTCCCTCTATGCATCCACTATAAGCTATTGTATGATGTATTGGAAATATATGTAAACAAAAATGTACCCGATCGAGTTTCTTGCCGGATCTTCTCGATGGCTGGGTTGTTTTCCGAATCGGTGGTAGTTTTTGACGTTCATAAGCGCCTTATTAGAGCCTAAGTGAATAAAGAATTTTTGACTTTGATTTTGAAAGGCTAAATGATTATTATGTCAATACTTAACGAAGTCGGATTGCAAACGTGTTGTCCAAGTTGGAGTAGTATCTTTATATTAAGGGCCTATTATGACTTAGATATACCTTATATAGTAAATTCACTCAAATCTCTAGACTTACCTCAATATTATATAGGCATAAATCAAATAAAGCTTGCAATGGTAAAAAGAAAAAATGTAAAATAGGGGCCTAACTTGCAAGTGTTTTGTGGATAGTTTTTTATTTTATACTTACAGTCCATATTTTACTATGTAAGATGTTGGTTATAAAGATAAACTACTGAAACCCAACTGTCAACTGTCACTTGTAAATTAAGGCGTTTGAGCAAATTTTGTACAAATAATGTCGTCGATTTGTTTTTTGACGTTTTCCAAAAAACTACTTTTTAAAGTTATGCCTTTACTTTGTTAAAGGTGCGATATATTGTTAAAATAATAAACAACACAAACAAAATCGCAGGCGTCTAAACACAAATACGTTTATTTAACTAGTGGTACAAATTTTCAAATTGCATCACACATTGCTCGGTAATAAAAATAGGGAAATGGTGAGATATTAGCATAGCAACTATTTTCAAATGTTGCCGCCTGATATCAAAGATTTATTGATTTGCGTCAACAGCGCGATGCAACTTAGAACTGCAACGCACTAGATTGCAGGACTTACTGTTGGGCACTCGTCAAGTTTCATTATAGGCATTATGAAAATTTAATACCTATTTATTTATAAAGGTGTGCTTGGCTGTTGATTGCGATAACAACAGCTTTCCAACAGTCTCAAGTGTAGAAGTATAGCGATTTTATCGGTGAGTACTGAAATTACTATGCCGCCCCCCTTAACTGCGCGATGAAGCTTATATTACTTGTTGCGTTAAAATGACGCGAAAGATTATCTGATTATGGGTCTTTGTTGAGAGTAACTGACAATGTTTCGTTTTTTATACAAAACCGTTGTCCATCGTGCAGTATGCTATGCTATGTACATATGTATGCTTATCCACACACCGGACTGCTGTCCGGTGGCTGTATTCGTACTTTGGGCACACTCGACGCACCTCGACACGACGTATACCGGACCGTCGCGTCGACTTGCGTCGCAGTGAACTATTTGGTTAAAGCATTCCTAATATTTTTTTTTTGGATTTTTGAATCGTTCTTTTTTTATTTAATTTGAAAATAAATTAGATATTCTAACAAGCGTATTTCTTGTTTGAGGAACTATTACTAGAATATCGACAACGGAAGCATATCCGTTACTGCAACGGATCAATAACAAAGTAAATATCTTCAAACCGGTCCGGTAGCCGGTAAAATAATGGCCATGAATTAAGAGTGTAAGGCGCGGTTAAAATTTTCCACGCCTGTGTAATTACAATAATCTGAAATTAGCGATCACTAATCTTCTCATATGTATGAAAACCAACGTCCGGTCATTCTGTTGCGTCGATCGTCACGCAGCTCGATAGTTCATACCTGTTCGTCGTTTTTTTTCACACCTGCATTTACTGCGGCCATAGACAAGACTTCGTAACGATATACACAAGTTTGGGAGTTGTATTGAACCATGTTGGTTTTATAATATATTTTAATGAAACGTAAACCACTCCAATGGAAAGAATAAGATAGACATATTGTGTTATTCTACAAGTGATCGATAAAGCCAATTTCAACCGTTGAATGCACGGAAACAACAAATCTGATTAAAAAAAAATCTTATAAATATCCAAAACTATTTATTTTTTGAATGGTTTACAACCATTCTATTGAGATATAAAAAAAAGAGCGATAGGCGTAGTCAACGTCCGCGCTGTAGATTTTCCGTGAATATAACCATAAAATGTTTTCTCCTTTGTTATTACTTTGCGTTTAACATTTCCTTTTCAATACTGATATAGCTTTCGCATATACACGACACTGAACATTTAAGGTTTTTCAAATCCCTTTTGATGCGTTTTCCTTTGTTTTTTTAGAAGTTTTTTTCTGATTTACGTTTTATCTTATATTTTATCTTATAGATTATAGATGATTTTAATATATATTTCCCTTTGAGTCCTGGTAGTGTACCTCAAATTTTTATAATGACATTCCAATCAACGTCCTAGCTAAACACTTTCTCATGATATACCAATTTATAATTACACGTGTTTAATTCACAAAGCGAGAAAATAGCAAACTCTTACAGACACGCTCTATCCATTGTAGCCTCATCTGTTGTTATCACAATCTTTATTTTCGTAGTTATTAGCAGTTGAAGTCTGAGGGTATTTTGAAATTCAAGGAAGTTCGACTGTCCATCGTTGTACTTAATGAGTGAATGGTTGTTTTCACGTCATTAAGTGAGTTAAGAAATGTTAAATTTTTTTTAATAATGTAATATTATATGCCTACCTCAAACGGCTTCGCGAATATCACTGGCGCAGCGAAATAAAATTTCTTTACTAGGTATATAATATTAACGTAGATGGCTTCTTTCGTTTATCTTATATTCTCTGTGTAGCTTATTATCTTCATCTAAGCGTAGTTTGTAGTCCGGTGAAGCTGTTAAAACCTTGCTGAGTCAATAGCGTAGTCGATTCGAGGAAAGAAAATCATCTAAGCTAAACCACTTGAAAATATTACAATGACACAGAATATGTTAAAATAAAACTTTGGTCTATTTCAGATTATACTATTTAGATTGTACAACCGCTATTAGTCTCGCTGAGGAAGATATATTTTTATTTCAAGCTGTATTCTATAATGAAACTCATCGTTTAGAAGCTATTCGCTAAACACCTATAACCTCCATAATTTATCTAAAATGACTCTTAATTTACGCTATACATCAAAATTGATTGAAAAAGGCACATTAATCGAAAACTTGGAAAAAATATCAAATCTGAAAAATAATGAAGAGAAAGTTTTGTACTTATATGATGTTATTCAAGGTCTTAAACTTTTTCCGGATGTATTAGAGGTCAAAAAATGTAAAGGTGTGTCTATATGTTATCGTAACATAGGCAATGAATATTTTCGGCAAACAAATTTTTCCGAGGCATGGCAATATTATAATTTGGCTTTACTTTATGCTCCAATCGACTCTGATGAATATGCACTTGCTATATCCAATAGATCGGCAGTTTTTAAGATTTTAAAAATGTATAATGAATGTTTAAATGATATCAAGGAAGTCATGTCACGAAAATTCCCTGATCATTTAGTTCAGAAACTTACAAAGCGAAGTGCTCTATGTAAAGAGGCTCTATCTAAGCAGTCCAGTAAAGACGCTGATGATGCTAATGAAATGAAACGTATTTTGGCATTACAAGAGCCAAGGAATGAGAGATATGCATGTGCTAGTTCAAAAGTTGAAGTAATATTTACTGAGCAAATGGGAAGACATATTATAGCAAAAGAAGACATTAAAGTTGGTGAAGTTATAGCCCAAGAATATCCATACTTGAAGCTTCTTCAGAAGTCCTACTCTCTTATTTGTTGTAGCTTTTGCTTATCAAATAGCCCTAATTTAATGCCATGCGATAATTGCTGTTTTTCTTTATATTGTAGTAAGGATTGCAAGGAAAGAGCTTTCAAAGAGTACCATGAAGTGGAATGCCCATTAATGGCCACTTTAATGCATTTGGATTTTACTCAAATTGAGTTAGCTGCTCTACGAACAGTAATAAGGGCTCGTACTGATCATGGAAGTTGGAATGAATTATTTGAAACAATAAAAGCAGCTGATGTCAATATGAATACCAAATTCAGAGGCCATGAGAAAATAGATGGAAAATGGCTTTACGATTCTAAATATTATGTGTCTATTTACACATTAGCTACTAACATTGAGAAGACATTTTTTCTGTATCATCTTGAGTATTTATTTATAGCCGCTGTTTTTTTAAAATTGCTTGAAGACAAAACTCATTTCTTAAATGTCTCTAAAGATGAAGATGAAAATAGAGTAAGAACATTCGTTGCTGGTATGCTGTTGCATCATTGTATTGGTAGTGCTACCAATATGAAAGATATAAGCTCTATGGCATTTGATGAGGAAGGATGTCTTTCGCCAACCAATATAGCTAGTGGTTGTTATGCATTTTACAGTTTACTTAATCATTCATGTTCTCCCAATGTGTTCAGATGCTATTTGAGTACTGGTGAAATGGTTTTGTTTGCTCTAAAACCCATAACTAAGGGCATGCAGCTTTACGACAACTATGGGTAAGTTTCGTTGAAGGAATATTACACTTTCTATTACACATAGCCATGAGTTGGACCCTGATAAAAAAACAATAATATTGACCATGATATAATAATATATTAGAGAACACATCTGTTTAATAGGATTCGTCATTTATTCTAATAGAAAAACATTTTAATACACATTAAGCCTTTTAAATTATGCTATAGATTGTAATTTTAACATAAGCCCTCTAGTGTATCTGTCTTTTCGCGATAAACTCAAAAAATACTGAACAGATTTTAATGGGATTTTCATTAGTAAATATAGTTCCGGTATAGAATTTGTGAAGGAGTTTTTTATTATAATGGTGGAAATGGTGGGAATACATAATTACATCATATCTGTCTTGAAAACCGATGTGAAGTAACAGTGCTTGCATTGCTGCGTTTCGTTTGGTCAGTGAGAGCGCCGGAAGACCATCCCCCCTTTCTCCTTCTCCTCTCTCCTATTCCCCCTTTCCTATCCCCTCACTCCCTCTTCCCTATCCCCCCCAACACAAGCTGGCAACGCACTTGTCCCCTGGTGTTGCAAGTGTCTATGGACGGGGGTGATCACTTAACATCAGGTGACCCAACTGTTCGTTTGCCTGCGATGACATTAAAAAAAAATCTGTTAAGAGTAAATATCACCATCGCTTTTGCGTATCCCTGTCACTTGCCTCATTTCATCTTCATCTTTAATACCTAATGAATACGCACAGATGAGCAGTATACGTACTCACGCTCGGAATGTAATTCGATGTTAGTATTTGTATATTTTTGTCACGTAAAGAAAAACCGTTATGCATCCTACACTCGCCTTTCTCTCTCTCTCTCTCTCTCTCTCTCCATAGTCTGTATATATTTACTTATATACCATTCGCAAAATGGTGCTGTGGTAGAGCCAGGCTGTATGTATTATTGGTTTCAGCATGAATAGATCGGCTCGTCCGGGGGATGAACCACCTTCTCACAGAAAATCGACGTGAAGTAACAGTGCTTGTATTGTTGCGTTTCGTTCGGTCAGTGAGAGCGCCGAAGACCCATCTCCCCTCTCCTCCCCTCTGCTCTCCCTTCCCCTTTCCTTTTCTCTCCATACCCTCAAACATAGGCAGGCAACGCATTTGCGACTCCTCTGGAGTTGTTAGTGTCTATGGACGGCGGTGATCGCTTAACAACAGGTGACCCGCCTGTTCGTTTGCCTCCTATATGAAACAAAAAAAAAATACAGCCAGAAATCAAATCAAGAAGAATAAATATCCCTAGAAAAAGTTTTGTTTTTAGCTTATATACATTAAAAAGTGACATTTATGATCACATACGTTTAATTAATTTGAATAATTTATTTTATTTTAAACTGATATTGTTAATATTTCGTTTTTAATCATTTATAATTTTAGCAAATCCATTGTTTATAAAATTATAAGGCATACGATTATTTATATTATTTGTGTGATAACATAATTGCTACATAATATATTTATAAACCATTATTGTGCTCGAATTTTAATATTCGCGTATAAATTCGTTTCAATTTATAAAATCCTTTAGTGGGTTCGATGACATTACACTTGAATAAACTTAGCCCTATCACCTTATTTCGATGCACTATTTTTTTTACATCATAGGAGGTAAACAAACAGACGGGTCACCTGTTGTTAAGCAATCACCGCCGTCCATAGACACTAGCAACACCGGGGGAGTCGCATGTGCGTTGCCAGCCAGTTTTTGGGAGAAGAAGAAGTGGAAGAGGAAAGGAGGTAGGTCTCCGGTGCTCTTACTGACCGAACGAACTCAACAATGCAAGTACTGTTACTTAACGTCGGTTTTCTGTGGGTCATGTGGTATGACTCCTGGTGAGCTGACCTATTTATGCCGGAGCCAGTAATAGCTTCAACGTGGCTCTACCACTTACCACCTACACCATATACCTATACCACCTACAAATATACTGAAATATTTAAATTTTGCTATTTCAGCCCACATCATGGCACAGAGAATCTCTTCTATCGACGTTTGAAACTTCGATTACAATACAGATTTACGTGTCATTGCGAGGCTTGTGTTGAAAATTGGCCCACACTTATGACCGTGCTACCTGCAGAAAATCTGCCAATTAACCTGCATAGAAAAAAAGAGAAAGTCTTTAATCAAGGGCTTCTCGAGAAGTTAGTGAAAGGTGATAAAGCAACTGCTTTTAAATTATTCAGACCCTTATGCGATCTAGCCAAAGATTTTGATCCTTATGCCCCGTCACTCGAATTATTTCGTTGTCAGGAAATTCTTAAGCAGTGTGTTAAAATATTTGGAGACCGCATCCCATACCGTCATACTAAACTAATCAAACGGAATACTTTACCAGCAAGATGTTAAGAACTTTGTGTGTATTACGGTTTCTTTGAGATAGCTATTCCACCAGCATAAAGAAAATGGCGTATCGAACTAAATTATAAATCGGCAGGGGCGGCTTTGCAGTGTTGGCCGCCATAGGCCCCAGGTCATGTAGTAAGTACCAGCCATCCCTTTCTCAATACCCATCATATTGAGTACATAATGAATTTAGTTTTTTGCCAACTTATATCGAAATCGATTCAGAAATTTAGTTAACTATAATATCTGCTAGTTTGTAATATGTTCCGAGGTTTCAGGGATAAATTGCACATTTAAATAAAACATTTTAAAATTGTTTTATTTATTTAATTACAGGTTTATTCTCATAAACCTACGACCGCACAAGTGAGCGTTTTTAAGGCTCACGCGTATCCTAAATCACCTATATGTACGAAATAACTTATACGTACATTTTATATGAACGAAATAATTACTACACATTACATTATCTATATATTATTTACTAGCCACTGCCCGCGACTTCGTTCGCGTGGACATAGTTAATTTGGGCTAACTAATATGCAGCGAAAGCTCTCAAGAGGAAAAACATCCCGATTTTTAAACATTCTTCATTGTTGCTCCGCTCCTATTGGTCTTAGCGTGATGACATATAGCCTATAACCATCCCCGATAAATGAGCTATATAACAGTGAAAGAATTTTTCAAATCGGACCAGTAGTTCCTGAGATTACCCCCTACAACGTCACAATTCACAACGTCACAACTTCACAAACTCACAAACTTTACCTCTTTATAATATTAGTATAGATAAAAAGTACAAAAGTAATTTAGGAAGGTTATTGTTATGCGATGCGCTGCGGTGTGGCACACTATAATTTGCACGAGCCTTTAGAATATTTACGTACTTTGACTTATTTCTTGTTATCATCAGTGAATTTTTTGTCACGATTGGCCGCCCTAGACCCGAGCCTCCAGGGCTGCCGGAATCCGACACTGTAAATCGGTGAAAAGACGAAAATTTTCTAGTATATGTTTTTAATTATCAATGATATTACAAATTAAATATAATTAATAATGTAAGATTAACTCTGTTTTTGATTAGTGTAATTTCAAAATATAAGCTTTTAGATGAACGAATACATTCCACTAGATGTACCTTTTCTGACTGTTTTCGAATATACGAGTAAAAAATACTCAATATAGCGAAAAATGAGCGGACACGTCCCTCTTCGTTTGTACGGCAGTATTGTTATTTTATATACCACTTCATTACTATTGGTTGTTAATTATATTTAAATATTTTTTCTTTATTTTTAAAGCTCTTCGATTATTAATTTAATTTAACCATAAATTAAAACTATATTGTACTTTCATTATCAGTAAGTGATGATCATTTTTAGGCCAAAAGAATAAAATATACAGAGCGTGTAAAACAAATAAGTGAAACCAAATTAAATTATGAATATGTCTAGTAATGGTATGTTTTGTATAAGATGTGTCTGAACATGTCGTAGTATGAGATAATCTCAAGTAATCGTTATAAAACTAATTATGATTAACTTTTTTTTTTTCTTTATAGATTGATGATTTTTATATTTATCTTCTAGCTACAGAACGTATTCTTCTATACATACGACCGCTCCGTATTTAAAGCTTTAATTATGAAACGTATATTCTGCAAAAAAGAAGTTTTTATTTAAAACTAGCTGTACCCGCAACTCCGCACGCACTTTTTTCTTTAATTGTATTAAAAAAATGTAATTTTACATTTTGAGATGCACAAATTATAAAAATGCTCTTTTAAAACACTTCTAAGTACGACACGCACGATACTTACAGTAACATGTAACGTGTACATTAGGTACTAGCCTCTACCCGCGACTTCGTTCGCGTGGAATAGGTACTTTGGGTACGCAAACACGCAGCGGAAGCTCTCACAAGAAAAAAAAAAACACTATTTTGAAGCATTCTTCATTTGTGTTCCGCTCCTATTAGTCTTAGCGTGATGATATATAGCCTATAACCATCCTCGATAAATGAGCTATGTAACATTGAAAGATTTTTTCAAATCGGACTTGTAGTTCCTGAGATTACCCCCTAGAATCGTTGACATCGATGTCAACATCGATTTTTTTCTAATATCGATCATCCCTATACACGTCTAACAAAGAAAACTAATACATCGGATATCCGCTTACAGACAATAAAAAATCCCACAGATTGATAAATTAAAGTTGCGTACATAATCATAATTATTTTCGAAGTGTTATTTTGGGTCGCTGATGTTTTAATATATAATAATAAAATAATAATGTAATAAGTATGTATGTATTGATTCTAGCTAGTATTTCAAGTAGTATTAGTCGTAGTAGTAGGTACTTATATATTGTGCGTATTTGAAAATTACTACTAATTTAAACATAAACATTGATAAATGTGTAAGAACTGTAGTATGCGTGTATTCATTTATAAATTTTTATTCATATCGTGTTTTAATAAGCACATACCACTTGTTTATCTATAATTTAGGTAGGTAATTGTAAAATTCATAATTCATTTGATGAATAATATAGATCTTAAAATGTTATGAAAAGCGATATAAATGTTCTTTATTGACTATAAATTTATGCTTATTAGGATTTTATTTCTTGAACTAGGAGTTTCCAGTTTTGTTTTTAAACGGATATAAAAAGCTATCATAGAATAATTGTACTAAGTAACATAGAATAAGTATTACAAAACTTATCTCAGGTTTATTAATATAACCCGTAGGAACCGTTCATAGCATATCGTTGTAGTAGTACGAGTATAGTGGTATTTAATTAGCTTTTAGGTCAATAGTGTAGTTAGTTCGCAAGAAAAAACTTTGCTATTAAAGTAGATGCACCTTCCATGTTCAATATCATTATAATAACAAGAATTTATTTGCTACTGGTATAAAATACTTTATTAAAACTATGCAAAGTTATAAACTACTAGCCACTGCCCGCGACTTTGTCCGGGTGGAATAGCTACTTTGGCCTCACGCTAACACGCAGCGGAAGCTCTCAGATGAAAAATAACCCCAATTATGAAACATTCTTAATTAGTGATCTACTCCTATTAATCCTAGCGTGATGATATAGCGTATAACCTTCCTCGATAAATGAGCTATATAACACTGAAAGAATTTTACAAATCGGACCAGTAGTTCTCAACGAACGAAGTAATCTGTTCAATCATTACACCATTAATTACAAGCCTTTAAATCAGCTGTACTCAACCTGCGGCCCGCCGGGTCTTTGTAGTTGGCTCGCCCGATTATACTTTATTTTCAATTATTTTAAATTGTGTGCCCATCAGAAAAACTATGAGCACGCTGAGTAAATTATATAAATCCCAGATAACTCGACCACAATGCATTCCGTATGATATGAGGGCTATAACAAGCTTGTTTTATTAGACAACAATTTTTTACTACATTAATACGTTGTTCATTTGAAATTACGTTTTTTTATTATTTACCCTACCCGCACCACCATGTGTGAAACGTTTTTTTTTTTCACTTTATTTATGGCAATCTTTCAGATTATTACTGCCATTGTCGAGTAATCAATAATATTACAAGCGTCGTGCGATCACTTCAATATTAAGCGTCGTGTGAGTCAATATTCTAACAAGATGGTGGATCCCTTGTTAGAACCCTCCTGAGAGTTTTTGTGGCATCTCAGAATTTCATGTTCCGTGGTATTATTTTCCATTCACTTCACTTATACACAATAAACTAACTAAATTACGTAAAACATCACCAAATTTACAAAATATAGAGTCCAATAACACAAGATTATGAATAAAATATAAAATCCACTACATGACAGACTAAGATCCCGCCAAAAACTCTGAAACGTTTATGTGGCCTGTTTTAAAAAAAGGTTGAGTACCACTGATTTAGGTCGTCTTTAAGTTGTAATAATAAAATAGGTAACTGTTCTTTAAATGTAACTACACATTTAAATTTTGCTTTTGGACAATGACTGTCTTTAATATCTATTATTATTATTATAAAATGTATAAACAATAGATTCCGGTTATGACAATATTAGTGGTCCTACCTAGAAACATAGCAAGCATAGCTGGCCACCTGTGAATGTAAACAAAGGATAAGAAAGCTTATTAGTTTTATGAATGAGTCTTTGTACCTTCGCGGACTCACTCGCAATATGCGCATGGAATTTCTAGGAATCTGTCACCAATGGTTCATGTTTCATAACAAGTCGCTATGCCCGAAATTTACACTATAACCAAAGTGGCTGTTGCCAAATGACTTTCTTACGAAAGTATGCTTTAAAATCAAGAGAATTAAGGTCTGATATCACTATAACAGAAAAGTAGTTAAAATCGAGGCCGCGTTATTAATTAAATACACTGTACTTATTGTTAAGCAGGATGTTTAGTTTAAACAAATCATAGTCATAACAAATCGCTTTAAGCCAAACTCTTTTCGAACACTTCTCCTTGTCTCGCTCCATACTTCAAACAGCCCTATGTGAACATGCCGTATGCACGTATGAACTATGAAGTTATACTTCTTTTGCTAACATAAGACATTAAATGCAATTAATAACATTTTAATTTTAAAAATGTATTATAAAAAACTAATTAAAAAAACTAATTTTCTACATCTGTGTATAGAATCAAGTAAGATACTAAAAAGATATAATATAAATTGAAATAGTTACTTTGGGCTTATGCTAACTTTACGCGACTTCGTTGTCGTAGAAGGTAAAGATATTTTTAAATAATACGTGCGTCAATCCCGAATTTGAAACATCCTTCATTGGTGCTCCGCTCGTATTGCTTAATGGATCTAAGTTATCCAAATACCAAATTTTATCTACCTTTCTTGATCAGTTACTGCATCGCACAGTGGCTTGTCTATGTCAGGGCTGTACAAACTAGATGAGACTCAGGGCCAACAAAAATGACTGAGTACATTGGAGGGCCGCAAAATACTTATAAAAAATAAAATATAGGTACTATACCTGTAGGTATCATTATTTTATTATCTACTTTTTCATTAATTTGTATTGTACAATTCTGTTAACATCAACCTCAATATTAGTAGTAGCTAGACGCAGTGTACTTTTAAGTGAAGTATCTGTTAATGAAGACCTGTATTTCGATGTTATAAGCTTCATTGTTGAATACGCATTTTTTCAATGGTAAGTACTGCCCATTATCGAACCCATTTTTAGCCCGAATTTCGTCTGTTTCGGGCCACGGTTTGGGCAGCTCTGGTCTATGTAGTAGAGGGCGTAAAAATATATGGACTTATAATTTTCGAAAACTAGCGTGTTCCAGAAAGAAGTGACAAAAAGGCCTGGTTATCAATACTCACAAAACCGTAACAGATAACTATCAACCAACTTAATTGTGTCGCCTTTAAGGTCGGTATGCGGGCGCATTGTAAAATTCACTCTAAAAAATTTTCCCAAACGCGCCAAAGAAATATAACTTCGAAAACTTCCCTTAGATATACATATTTGTGTCAACTAGTTGTGTAATCTGTAGAATATAATGATGATGATTAAATACTTTTGTGTCATATATGATTTTCATTGAAACTTACCTTCTTGTATATACAACAGATAATCTGCGCATGTATAAAGGTTACCCTATGTTGTATTCTTTGTTGACAAACAAATTTAAAAATAAAAGACCTAGTTCCATATCAAAAACGCTTATAGAAACAGGATGGCATTAAGAAGCAAAAAATATTTAAATTATTACCTAAACTAAAAAAAATACAGACGAATTGAGAACCTCCTTTTTTTTAAGTCGGTTAAAAAAATAAAAATGGTATGAAATTTACTTGTTAATTTACTTATGTATGCATACTCAATATATTTCAAATCAAATAACAAAATATTTTATTCAGTTTAGGCCCTTAGAAAGCATTTATAAACGTCAAAATTACCACCGGTTCGTAAAACAACACAGTCATCGAGAAGATTTATAGTAAATTCATTTATCAATGTCAATACATCGTACCCATTAATTTATACAATGAAGAATAATGAGCATATGCACTGCCTAATATTCCATTTAGATTCGATGATAACCCAAATTTAAAAATTCCAATTTCAAATTAGGCAGAAAAACATATATATTTAATACATGTCGCCTCTAGCATATTTATAGTAATTCAAATTATTTTAACTGAAATTAAACTGCTTAATTTGCACCATTTATTTGTGTTATTTAAGAAAATCTCAGCAAGAGAGGTCTCTTAATTATACATCATTATTTATTTTGTTCTTGTGACAACCGTCATTATATGTAATAAAGAGTGTTTTTATTAAATCTCATTGGGTATATACAGTTCCATTTTTTATTATATCACTTAGGAGGCAAACGAACATACGGGTCACCTGTTGTTAAGCGATCACCGCCGTCCATAGACACTAGCAACCCCAATGAGTCGCAAGGAAAGGAGAGGGGGGGGGGGGTGTTCTGGAGATGGATCTCCGGCGCTCTCACTGACCGAACGAAATGCAATTATGCGAGCATTGTTACTTCAACTTTTTTCTGTGAGAGGGTGGTGCTACCCCGAACGAGCCGACCCATTCATACTGAAACCAATAATAACTTCAGCGTGGCTCTACCACCTACAATATTATTTATTGGATATAACAATCTACTTTGGATTTTGGTAACTCCATGCCTCATTTTTCCAATAAATTTCATCATATCTCGTTTATTTAAATATGTAAGTTAATTATATTACACATTGTTTAAGTTTAAATATTCATATTCATAACCAGTAACGAGTTTTATTCAGAATCGATATTGTTAAGTTTTTTTAAAATAACTTATGTCTATGATTTGTCTCTGGTTTACGATTGATGTATAGGGGATTAACGTGTTATAAACTAAACACAAAATACTTAGAACTCGAGATACACTGGCCATAAACAAAATTTAACGAATACTATTCAAACAAACGGAAATAAGGTAGCATGTTAAATTGTTGGCTATGACATTTGCGTATCTATCAATGAAATCATTATTTTCATTTTTAAACACTGTTATTTTTCGAGTAAGTTTACTACCAAGTTCTTTTGAGTAAACCGCATGTAATAATAAAATGTTGTCTTTCCCATACACCTTATGTGACTTAATAATAATACATATAAACTTAGGAAAACACTGGCATATAAATGTTTTTAATTTGCAAAGAGTTGGGAATCGTAAGTGGTTGATATAAATCAAACAGTAAATAAAACTAAGACTTAGGCAGTGTTATTACAAAAAGTTAAATACGTACTAAATAATTGCTTTAAAAAAGTTTCGAACTAAATGCACCGCGTTCGCCCGAGGCAAGTTCGCGTTAACCTTTTTTCGCAAGGGTAACCTAACCAAAGCGAGACAAAAGAGCAAGTTAGCGAACATTCAGCAAGTACGGTGCATTTAAAATGAATCCTTTACAAAGCAATTATTCAATACGTATTTAACTTTTTCGTAACAACACCGATCATGTTTAAAATCATTAAAATAATATTACTTGTTTATTTTCTTCTATACTATTGATACCCAAATTTCGTAATAGTAATTTAATGTGATACAAACGCATTGGTTATACATCACTGATAAAGATTGATCATAGAAAAGATATTTTTCTAATAGTGTCAATTAATGAGTGTTTTACCCTAACTTTGATGTTAAGATCAAATTACAGGGTTGTCACACTAACAATTATTTCCATAACAATAGGTAATTAACTATTACTGCATGATTAATAGTCTTTATTGACATATTAAAATAAAAAAAATATAGCTTATATTAGTCATTGGATTCATCTAACATTTTTAACAAGTCATCTTGAGGTGATTTTGGAGTATCGAGAGTAAAAGAAAGGTCTGTATGTTTTGTTTTCACATGAATACTAATATCTTCAAATTTTAGGTCCCCTTCAATTTCAATGGTTTCCTTTTTTAAGTGATTATTTCCAAGATCTATGGGGAGATCCAATTTTATTATAGATTTATTGAGTACTTGTTCTATAGGTGATAAAAGACAATTTATTTCACTTGTATCTTGGCATTCATAATCATGGTCAGAGTTTTTTTGTGTATCATACTGATAAATATTCTCACCTAAATTGTTTATAATTTTTGGATTTATGCTTGCTTGTAAATTGAAGGTTCCGTCTTTTGCTTGAAGACCCAATCTCATCAAAACCGATATTTTGGAGTGATATTGAGACAGCCAAATAGCTATTGTATTGCATAATGATAAATAATCATCGTCAGTAAACTGGTGAGATAAATTTTCAAATCGCTTCATAGCTTGCTCTATAATAAATTTAGGGAAATAATGAGGCATTATCATAGCAACACTCCTCAAATGTCGCCGGCTGATATCAAAAATATTTTGGTTTGTGCCTACAGTAAGCTGCCATTTGAAAATCATAGTCATTAGGTCCCAGAGTTTGCTCATTGAATAGTCGTCTAGTTTCATTATAGACGTCTTGGAAATATCTTGTAGTAGTTGTTTTATCACAGCGTGCTTGGCTACAGGCTGTGGTATAAATAGCTCGTCCAACAGCTTGGAATGTAGAAGTACAGTGACTATATCGGTGAGTACTGCGAATAAACAAAAAATATTATACTATAAATTATCAAGTTTCAATAGTCATTTCATTTAGCATTTTTAAATATAACAATATTTAGTTATTATTTGCGAATATTGCAATGTTACCAAAAGAGTACCAAAATAAAAACTTTGTTATTTGATATATTTCAGATAATACATTTATGTGTACTAACCTCTTTCGGCCTTGTCGAGTGAGATATTTTGGGCTTTCAACCTCTGTTCTATAACGAAAACCATTTCACAACCTAAATTTACTACGATAAATGGTGTTGCAAAGTGAGACATCGCTGTAAAGCAATTTCCTCTGTACAATACTTGTATAATCAATACTTCAAGAAATTATTACAAAATGAGTATTGATTTATGCTATGAAGGCGTAATCGCTAAATTAACTAAACAAGGTAAAATATTTGATATATCTAAAAAAATGTTAACACTCACAAACAATGATGCAAGAGTTTTGTATGTATACGATATTATTGAAGGACTTAAAGCTTTCCCGAATGTATTACAAGTGAAGAAACGTCAAGATGTGTCTATACATTATCGTAACCTAGGCAACCAATGTTTTAGAAATTCAAGGAATTTTGAGGCCTGGCAATTCTACAACTTGGCTTTACTTCATGCTCCAATTGATTCTGATAACTATACAATCGCTATATCAAACAGATCAGCAGTATTCAGTATTTTAAAAATGTATAATGAATGTTTAAATGATATCAAGGAAGCCATGTCAAGAAAGTGTCCTGAAGATTTGGTTCAGAAACTTACAAAGCGAAGTGCTCTTTGTGAACAGGCTTTATCTAAGAAATCCAGTAAAGATGCTAATGATGATAATGAAATGAAAAGTATTTTTGAATTGCAAGGGCCAAGGAATGAGAGATATGCGTGCGCTAGTTCAAAAGTCGAAGTAGTGTTTTCTGAGGCAATGGGAAGACATATTGTTGCTAAAGAAGACATTAATGTTGGTGAAGTTATAGCCAGAGAAAACCCATATTTGACACTTCTTTTGAAGTCCCAGTTTCTAATAGCCTGTAGTTATTGCTTATCCAGAAGTCCCAACTTATTACCGTGTGATAGTTGTTGTTTTTCTTTGTATTGTAGTAAAGATTGCAAGGAAAAAGCTTTGAAAGAGTACCATGAAGTCGAATGTCCATTAATGGCCACTTTAGTGCATATGGATTTCACAAAACTCGAGTTGCTTGCTCTACGAACAGTCATAAGAGCTCGTACAGATCATGCAAGTTGGAAACAATTATTTGATACAATAAAAGAGGCTGATTCTAATATGAATACAGAATATCAAGGTCATGTGAAAATAGATGGAAAATGGCTCTATGATTCTAAATATTATGTGTCGATTCACACATTAGCTTCTAATATAGAGAAAAGATCAGTTTCAGATATTTTCCAAAAATCAGTAACCGCTGCAGTGCTTTTAAAATTTCTTAAAGATAGTACTACCTTCTTAAATGTTGCTGAGGGAGAAGATGGAGCAAACATTAGAAAGCTTGTGGCTGGAATGTTATTACATCATGATATGACTAGCCCTACAAATATGCATGGTATAAGCTCTACAGAACAAACTGCAGATGGAAATTATACATTGCAAACCAATATTGCTAGTGGTTGCTATGCTTTCCTTAGTCTATTGAATCATTCATGTTCTCCCAATGTGGTGAGATTTAGCAGGTTGGGTTCTGGAGAAATGGGTCTGTTTGCTTTGAGACCTATAGACAAAGGAATGCAACTTTATGACAACTATGGGTAAGTTTAAAATATTTATATTTTGATTTCCGTTAGTAATATTAATGAATCCTAAGCATTGCTATGAACTTTTCTTTATCATAGGAGGCAAACGAACTGATGGGTCACTTGATGTTAAGTGATCACCTTCATCCATACACACTATCAACACCAGGGGAGTCACAAGTGCGTTGCAGTCTGTGTTGGGGTAGGAAGGAGAGGGAAGAGAAGCAGGGGATAGGGGAATTGGGTTTTTGGTGCACTCACTGACTGATGAAATGAAATAATGCAAGCACTGTTACTTCACATCGGTTTTCTGTGAGAGTGGTGGTACACTGAATGAGCTGACTCATTCATGCTTAAACCAGTTATAGTTTCAGAGTGCCTCTATCACCTACCAAACTTTCCACCTACCGCTTATTTAGGTATAATGAAACGTTATAAAGAACACTTGTTTTAATACTTCATAGGGTTTAGCATTTGGTCACAATGGGCTTATGTGATTATTTACATGTGATAGGCATAAAATGATAATACATTAAACCTAGGTATAAACGGGGTGGTTCAGGGCTCAGGTGGAGGAGGAAACCTCTGTAAAAAATCATCACGGGGTGGCGGCGGTGCCGATGGGCCTCTCCGCTACCGGCTGAACCCAGGGGGAAGGGTCGGGGTGCCTGGCTTCCCATTGCACGGGTTTGGGAGGCTGGGAGGCAGCCTAATACAGGGCTGCCTGAGTTGGATGGGGTGTGGGAAATGCCTGCCGCTGGAGGTATTGTGGAGCTTGCTCATGCAACCCCGGGACACTCCCACAGTACGGCATAGGTTGTCGTGGAGTTTTAGCGGGTTAGAGTCACTGTAAGGCCCCACTCCTGAGTGACTAGTACGTAGGAGTGGGTGGCTCAAGTTGGGCTCCCACCCGGGAGTTTTACAGTCCATGAGGGTTTTCTCTCCACATTAAAAAAAAAGGTATATACTAGTACTCAATTGCAGTTGTAAGTATACACCTATAGAGAGCTCTGTGACGGGTTTCCAGCTGAAGGATGAAATACAATTTGAATACTTTTTCTGTTATCAAAAACTGTGTTTATTATAACTTTCTGTTTCTATTAGAGTGAATTTTAAGCATTAGAAGTCTTCTGTAATACTTTTGTATGTGTAGAATAATTTAGAATGCAGAAAAATTAAGAACATGCCATTGTAAATATATACTTAATTCATTCTGCATATGTAATAAAAGCTGGATATCTATTTGGTTTGACTTTCAAATTTCACCTCTAATTCGTAAGCATAATGAACTAACATCGATTAGAAGGCAGTTTTTTACTTAAGTTATATAAAAAATAATATGTGCTAAAAATATTTAACAGAGATTGGAAAATCAAGATAAAATATCAGAAAAGTTGGTTCATATTTTTCACTACTTTTAAAAATTGATGTCATACTGCTTCATATGGTAAAAGTCAGCACAAATTTAATTTAATTTCTCAAATTAAAATTTTTAAATTATAGATACATTTTGAAAAATTACATTTTCTTAAATATTTTTCTTCTAAATTACATTTTTTTAAAATATTTTTTGTAATAATATAATGCAATCTATTATTTCAGATCACATCACGCTATGGAAGATCTCCTTAGTCGACAATACTCACTTCAATTTCAGTA
Source organism: Antheraea mylitta (assembly GCA_014332785.1). Lineage (NCBI taxonomy): Eukaryota > Metazoa > Arthropoda > Insecta > Lepidoptera > Saturniidae > Antheraea > Antheraea mylitta. The sequence goes on from JACEII010000004.1 coordinate 901,009, forward strand.
TAAATTTATTTGTAGCTGTGAGGCCTGTTCTCAGAACTGGCCAACATATTTAAGCATGCAGCCAGCAAAATTCCTGCCAATTGATGTGCGTAGAAAGAAAAAGAATCTTCTAAGTTCAGAAGTAATTGAAAAGTTACAGAAAGGTGATAAAGATACGGCTCTTAAATTATTCAAACCATTATGTGAACTCGCCCAAGATTTGGATCCTCACGTTCCATGTGTCGAATTGGCTGATTGTCAAGAATCTCTTAAGCAGTGCATTGTGATATTAGAAGGTTTGATTCCATACAATTATACTAAGTTGGTTGAATGGAAAGCTGTACCACCAAAGTGTTAAACGTATTTCTTGTAATTATTGTAATTTAAATTGATAAGATCATACACAGATCATTTAAGATCTCTATCTTAGTTATTCAATTAATAATAATTAATTGAATGTTTAATTTACAGATAGTATCATGGGTTCCTAAACTTCTAGCTTTTTTTTATTATAATTATTGTTAACATTCTTTGATTTCTAATTTGTTGAGGCACTGTTTAAATAACCAATATGCCAAGTAAGGCATTTTAATATTTCAATATTGGTTGATAGTTCTTTGCAATTTAGTTTTGCCAATTATGTAAAAAACACAAAATTGAGTAATAAAATATTACTGCAATTTTTATTTGCACTGAACAATATGTATCTTAGTAGTTATTCACTGTTCTTTTTACTGTTACAATGTTTTGAATTTTTGCGAGACTTTAAATTATAAGAAAAAAAAAAAATTGGTACAAAGAAAGAATTACACCAATCTTTTGACTATATATACCATGTGAGAAAACTTAGACATTAGATATAGAAGTTTTCCTCACAAATTTGGATGTATTTTTATTATCTGGACAGTCTTCGCAAGTATTTCAGTATATGCTATAAAAACTAAATAGATAAGATTCTATTTTAGAAAAACGTTTATCACTTAACCTAGAATAAGTATTAGAGAAAGACTGTTATTTTTTTTATAATCTCAGTTATCATTTAGAATATAGATGTTCACATCAGTTTTTGTGTATGTTAAATCTTTTAAGTTTATTTTTATCATGTTAAATGTACCAGAGCTGGATTTGATTTGTTTATACCTATAGAGAACAAATGAAATTTCTATATATTTTTATTTGGCCATAGGTTTTTTAATATCAGGACATAATTGGCGTATAATTTTGGTATATTATACGCGAATTATAAAATCAGTGATTTGATTTATTTATTTTTAAAGATCAAAGTAATTTTTTATTTCTGTATGATACTAAGTATAAAATGAAAAAGTTTTTATTCTCAAAACATATTTTCAATATCACAACACGTCTTACATATTATTATTAAAGTGTTTGACAAAATATGGTTAAGTGAATATTTGTATACAGGTTTTTATTACACGAAGACGTCATTGCTTTAATTGGTTGACAATTAAATTATGTATAATTGAAATCACGTCATTGTTTTCTGTTCTTTATGTTCAAAGGTTTTTTCTTTGTACTTTTGTACTAATACTCTATGACAATAAATATCTTTCTTTCATATTATGTATGTGTTATAGATTGTTTAATCTATTCAATTCTTATTTGCTTTTAATATAAATGTTGTCAAATATTTATGGTAATTATACCTATATTCACTAAAAAAATTGCCATAGTATATTACAGTATTACTTTTGTATTATGGTTAGTGTATTAAAATACTATTATTGATGTAGTTAATAAATTAATATGTATCTATTTCCATAGAAGTAGTAAGGGTGATTACAAGAAAATTAAAAGTAGTGTGTAAGTTCTAATTTAATTATAGATAGTGTCCAACAGTTTACTATTTTATACTTCTGTATACAAAATGTTATATCCCTTTATAAATAGATTTTTATTAAAAAAAAAAGAAATATGAGTACATTACTATTTAGGAATCCTTGGTGCTAAAGCTTTTAAAGAATAGATTTTAATAACATTAGTAACGAGAATCTATTTTATGCAGATTTATATTTATCAGTTAATCTTAAAAATCTTTTTAATTAGTTGTTCTATAAATATTCTTATGACATTTGCTCATATAACCTATATTTTGTGTTATTTAGAATTCATGTTGTTATTTAGTCTGTATACAAAATTGTAAATGTTTTATGTTATATCTTGTTACACAAATAAGACACTTTATATTTGAACTGTTCTGAAATTTGTTATGTTTTATACTCCGTAACTCTTAACAATTACTATTGATTGAAGTATTTTTTCCGAAATATCAAGTAAGAACAGTCTATTAAAAATCTTATATTTTGCCATCTAATCTCATTCAATACAATTTATATTCTAAATTGTATTCTGATGTCAAAATTGTATCTTCTTTAATACCGACCATGAGACAGTTTTGCTTTTTTTTAAATGATTATTTCTGTTAACATTATAGTGATCATTTCTAAATATTGTTTTTTTAATACTTTTTTATAAAATGTATACTTTATAATCTTATCATTTATTTGTTATGGTACGTTATGTAACTTTAATATTGTAAGTGATTATATAAAATAATATATGATTATAACAGTTATATATTTGCATTTTTATTTGAGATATTGGCAATAGATGTTTCAACGGAGTAAATAAATTATTTTGCCTTTTTTGTAAAAAATAATTAATTTATACTAATATTATAAAGAGGTAAAGTTTCTACCGTTTTGAGTTTATGACGTTATAGGGGTAATCTCCGGAACTACTGGTCCGATTTGAAAACTTATTTCAGCATTATATAGCTCTTTTATCGCGGAATGTTATAGGCTATATATCGTCACGCTAAGACTAATAGGAGCGGAGGATTAATGAATAATGTTTAAATTTTTTTATCCTCTTGAAAGCTTCCACAGCGTGTTAGCATTAGGCCAAAGTAATTATCCTAAGCGAACGAGGTTGCGGGCAGAGGCTAGTGATTAATAATTAAAGTAATCAATATTTTTTTGGTAAAGTGCAGTTTTGATCTACTTTAGTACCACAGAGTAACTGACATTTAATTCGATAACAGTTTAAAGATAACGATTGCTACTTTTACATAGCACTCTAAAGAAAAATGCTAAATTTATTTTGCGCGCGTTAAACATCGCGAATTTATTTTAATAGGACACCGCGAAATAATCAACTTCGAGTTACATAAAACAAAAACTAACGATTGGTGATTTGATATTCATACATAATAATATAAAGCTGAAATTTGCTTGAACGCATTAATCTTAGGAACTATTATTGGTCTGATTTGGAAAATTCTTTGTCTTAGCTCGTTTATCGAGGAAGGCTAGAGGCCATCTATCGCCACGCTAAGACCAATAGGAGCGGAACACCATTGAACATGGTTTCAAAATCGTATTTTTTTCTCCTTTTGAGAGCATTCTCTTCATAAACGGTAACTATTCCACGCGGACGAATTCGGCGGGCAGAAGCTAAGTACTGTATAAAATGATTCAATAGTTGTAGAATTGAAGAAACAATGTAAACAATTCTAGACTGAATAGGTACATAATCTAAAGAACTGAGACATACTGGTTTTTGCCTACATACGAATCATTAAATTTATCACGGCGGTTTATGACATAGAGTTTGGGACAAGTAATAGCAGTTTTCACTTTATTCATCAAGATGGTTATAAATTAAATTATTTGTAGTTTAGTCATATTAGAGGTTTCGCCTAGGAATGAGAAATAGTAAATGATATAAACCTTTATTTTACCAATTTGAAAGTTGTCTCAAAAAGTCTCTTAGGATTTGTAGTCCGGTGAAGCTGTAAAGACCTTGCCAGGTCAATAGCGTAGTCAGTTCGAGAAAAAAAAAGTCTCTTAGGATATCCAAGGTCAAAGTCCATGTTTTTTTTTAACATCTCTTCCCATGGTTTTAATGCCATAGTCTTTACGCAAAAAGAAAGTCTTTAGAACAATATTCAATTGCAATTTTGTTAGGTCAAAATACCTTACAAATTATTTTCGTTTAGTGTATTTTATTTTGTGTTCAAAATTATGAGTTGAACTAGCTTCTGCTCGCGACTTCGTTCGCGTCGAATAGTTACTTTGGGCTAACGCTAATTTTAACTCGCGATTTCGCTTACATAGAAGGTGAAAATATTTTTAAATAATCAAATAACTTTTCAAATCGGACCAGTAGTTCCTGAGATTAGTGCGTTCAACCAACCAAACAATAATAGTTCGGTGAAGTTGTGACCATTCTAGGTCAACAGCGATATTACAAAAAAAAACAAACAAACAAACCCTCTAGCTGTATTATTATTTTTTTCGAACTGACTACGCTATTGGTCTTACTAATATATCAATAGCGTAGTCAGTTCAAGAAAAAAAAACAGCATAGCAGCTACCGCTTCGCTCGTGTTATTATAGATTTGAAGATAAAAACAGCCCATTTTAGTAATTAGTAATGTAGCTTTCTGTAGACTTACTGATAATATAATTTGCAGGCTATTAATTTTGGACTGATATTACTTGTATTTATATCTAAATCCTCGTCGTGTACAACATTTCTTTGAATTATTTATTTGTATTAAAATTGGCTTGAATTCAAACAGGAAATAATGTTTAGTAAAAAAATATTACAATAAGTACTTTTGATTAGGTATTATTGAATTTTTATAGTTTTGTGATTTTTTCGATATATGCTTCCCGTATACCAAATGTTATCAAAATGGAACTTGCCTTTTTGAGTTCAAATCAGACGGGAACAAAAAAATTAATGTCATATTCGTAATAACTTGCTTTTATAAGAGACATCTATAACAAAATTTAGAAAAAAAAACTAAGAACGGAAGTATATATTTTATTAATAAAAATGACTTTGTCATGGTAAGTATACACATATTAAATTAAATATTAAGCTACCAATCTAGCTACCAAAATTAGGAGATCCAATAAAGAATCACATTTACTGTTCTAAATTCACTAATAATACTCCTTAAAATATCTTACAAGCATCAACTAATAATTTACTGTAATTATTATGTACCTAACAGTAAAAAGGTCATCACAAAACGTGCGACTTTTTGTATATACGAGTATCTTGATTAATAAATCCTTTTACGTGTAACTGGTATTAGATCTAAATTTGTTTAATCCATAAGTAAATATTAATAAATGTATATTGATTCTGAAAATTGTACTAGTGTGCTTTGAAATACTATAATTAAGCTAATTCATATAGTATATATTATTAGTACGAATATTAAGTAATATAATTTCATTGTTTTATTCGCTGTCAATGTTGATGATGAACTGTGTTCCAATTTTGAAGCTTCTGTCATAACCTCTGGTTTCTCAACTTTATCTTCATTTAAAATAACAATGCGACCCGATAGTTTAGGGTTTATAGGACTGTACTTTTTCAGGTAGTCCATTACACATTCAACTTCATTGTAAGTTAAAATCTCACTATGAAGATCTGCAAACATCATATATCCGTCTCCGTTTTCAGCAAGGAATGTTGGCATCATAACCTCATATTCATAATAATCTTTCACAGCAACTGGTTTAGATTGTCCACAATTGGAACACACAGCTTTTGCTTTAACGAGGCGTGAGCCAGGAGGTTTAGCTAAATCGTATATTACTTCCATCCCATCGAATTGTAGAAACTGCCCTGTACTATCTATTGTTCGCCAAGTTGCAATAGAATGTTCTAAACTTTGTTTAAGTATACTGCCATTCATATGAACAATTGTTAGAGTATCAGAAAATGGTAGTACAGTTATCAAATCTCCTCTTGTTATATTAAAAGAGTCTTTTCCGTGATCAATTGAAGCTCTAATTCTTCCACCTTGAACTATTGCAATATTTACATTAGGATACTCATCGCTGTGATATTCCTTTGTGTAATTTAACATTGCTGTTGTGATTAAATTTCCCATATTACATTCTTTTAAGCGACATTGTTCTCCATTTAATATCACAAGGGATGTCCCAATAACTTCACTGTTTATACGACCCACACTATTTTGATATTTAGATACAATTGTTAAAAGTTCTGGATCTCTGGGTATTTTTTGATTTAACAGTATAGGTTCTCCATTACATTTTAAGACTTCCCCGTTGGCATCAAAACTCATATGAAGTTTTCCTAAATATTTAGTGTAGGCATAAGCTTGGACAACGCGTACTTTTCTCCCTGATGGCTGTGTTATGATAGTCGGGTAAGGGCCTTGAGGGATCTCCGGTATTTCCATCGTAGTGTTGCTATTCCAGAGGAAGGTATTAGAATGTCCACCAATTACTAAATCGATATCTTCGACTTGCTTTGCTATTTCAATATCTTTTAAAAAACCAGAATGTCCTAAAGCTATTAGTATTTGTACACCTTGACTTTTCAACTTCTTTACTTCTCTCCTTATAGCAATTACTTCATCTTCGTATTCGACATCATTTCTAGGTGCAAGATATTTTGTGTCTGGAGTCAGATATCCTATTATACCGATCTTTGTACCATCTATTAATAAAACTATTGAGGCATGCAAATTACTCTCCTTCCCGAGCTCGGGAACTTTATCTAAAATTAGATTGGCTGCTAAGACTGGTGAATTTAGATTTTGGATGAATGGAATGATTCCGCTCACGGCTTCGTCGAATTCATGGTTTCCAAGACACTGGAAGGGAAAATTATTTATAGAAAAATTAATGTTATGTTTCCATAGAATGTAATATTTTGACACAACTATATTAAGCTTAAATCTAGCTTCATTCGTATGATTAATAATTATAAATATGGTTAATAGTCAATATTACTAAACAAGGAAGATATAAAAACGAAATATTTTGTAAATAAATATTTATTATTGTAATTGTTAATCAGTTCTTCAATAATACAACAATAACATTATTCTAATCTTAATATGCTAATATATCAGTAAATTTGTAAACTGATAATTGAAATTATTGTTGCTGACAAAGATAATCTTATAATAGGCGACGATGCAGTTGTATAGCCTTGTTCTACAAACACAATTCGACCCTCCACTTGTGGGTAAATCGGACTATGACGAGAGACGTAATATTGGGTAGACAGTAATTCATTGTAATCTAATGTCTGCTTCGGTAAGTTCTTCAGCATCCCGAACCCATCTCCACCGTTGTATAAAAATACTGACATCAGAACTTTGTAAAATTGTTTATCTTCTACTTTGGAATATGTAGGTATGTTACAAGCCCAACATCTGGCTTCTATCATTACAACTCTTGAACCTACTGGTTTATTGAGATTATATGTAACCTTAATACCAGATACTTGTAAAAACTGTCCAGACATGTCTAAAGTACTATATTTTGACACAGAATTTTCAAACATTCTTAAAAGAGTCGTTCCATTCATTGTTACTGCTACAAGATCTCCCTCGAAAGGCAAAACTGATAAAAGATCACCTTTAGTAATTTTCATGGGCATTTTTGCATGGGCCACTGATGATCTTATACCTCCACCTTGTATTATAGCAATCGGAGCGTCAGTCCAGTGCTCTCCTTTATAATTGACTGCATAATGAAATATTACAGCGTCTGTAATCAAGTTTCCGAGATTACATTCTCTGATAGAGCATGTTTGGGCATCAAGTATTACAGACGTATTTCCTAATACTTCTTGCGTTGTAACTAGAACGTCTTTGCGGTATTTCTCAATTATATTCAACACTTGTGGATCCTGAGGTATATGGTAGTCTAGAAGTAAAGGTGTTCCATCAGCGCTAATAAGTTCTCCGTTTATATCAAATATTAAATGAAGTTTACCTAGGTATTTAGTGTATGCATAAGCTTGAACTACTGGCACCCTTTTACCTGATGCTTGAGTAACGTATGTCGGATATGAGCCTTGTGAATCTTCAGAATCAGGAGTTGATCCATTCCAAAGGAAAGTATTTGTATGGCCGCCGATAACTAAATCAAGACCCTCTACTTGTTTTGCTATTTGTAAATCTCTGGTATAGCCAGAATGCCCTAAAGCGATAATCATTTTAATTCCTTGATCTTGGAGGTTTTTAACTACCTCTTTAAGGGCTTCGATCTCGTCTATATATTCTACATCATTTTGAACGGCCAAAGTTTTAGTTTCTGGTGTAAGATATCCCACTATACCTATCTTATTATTAGCAACGTCGAGGACTATAGATTTCTTTAAATTTTCTTCTCTTGCTAGTTCAGGAACTTTGTTTAAAATTAAATTTGCAGATAACACTGGACATGTTAAATTTTCTATGAATGGGGTCAAGCCGCTAACGCCATTGTCGAATTCGTGATTTCCAAGAGACTGAAACAAAAATATACACATTGAAGTTTCGTTTTAAAATAATATTTGTCATTTGTTAACATACATACTATACTTCAGCAAATATTTAATAATGCAACTATTTACCTAATTATATATTTATTATAATCGTATAGTTAATAAATACAGTATATTAAATGGTTGCAGTAAAGGTAAAACTGGAACCAAAGTAAATAATACTAATACCTGCACATTTTTGAAAAGATAGTAATGATTCTAGTTGTTTTTTATTTTACTTTTAGCTTGTGATAAACAGAGGTTAAGGTTCCTTTCTAACGTGTTTATTGCTTCAGTTGATTAAACATGAATACAGAGTTTGTGCAAAATTTCAATATAAAGTGGTTTTAAATAATATTGTCTATAATTACTTTAATAACTTCCACATTATTTACGTAATCATACTCATGCTGAACGAAATCTATAACGAATCCAACGATGTTCATTAGTAAATTAATCCATTGGCAAATCACATCACATAACTCTTCAATGAGTAGAATTTGATTACTAACAGCAAAAGAATAACAGTTGTTTTATTTAAATAATAAAAAAAATCACATAAATTAAAGTGCCAGATAGAAATATATCAGGAGGAAGAGTTGTTATGAAGAAAATGAGTTCATGATTGGGAAGCCAACAGAAAAGTCACTCCGAAAATGAAACGCGAAGATATGAACAATGGCACATCAGACCCACATATAGTGTATAATAAAACGTTTTGAATGTGGATAGAATCCAATGATGTAGGTAGTAAATACATATAAATAATTTACGCATGTCATGCTATATTCTGCCCAAGACTATTTTTGTTGAGGGTCGATACACGACACAAAGAAATAACAATTCTCACCCTTGTCGATTATATTCAATTCGATGTCATTTTCTTATTTAATTTTGTAGGTTATTAATCAAGTTTGATTAAAAGGAAAGAATTAAATTGTCTATAAGCAATAGTTTTATAGACAGACTATATCTTTCTGTGATGATATGGCTATCCTTGTGGAGGTTGGCAAGAGTAATATTTAAATGTTTATAGATTTCAATAGCTAGTTATTTTGAATAAACGTTAAGAAAACTATTTCTGTATGGATTTCGAGTATTTAATTGCTCACCTAATTCCAAAATTATACTAACTAGCACATAAAATTGCATTTGCAAACTTTGTCGTGTTTATGATGACATTGTATTTTCATATAAGTAATCTAATTAACAATGTTGTACCATATATTTTTTTACTTAGTATAAACTAAATTACTAAGTTTACGTTATTTTGCTTATTGCGTAAAGAGATATAATTGTAAAGGCGTAATTTTAAACATTGGCAATATATGAAGGATACTCTTTACTTATTTCTCATAAATCAATTATAAAATATATATTTGACCTAATTGTTTAGAAAAATACAAAAAATATACTCAATCCACTACGCGTCTATATTAAAGTACAGTATCAATGACCGCTGTCAGGTGGAGTGAAATACCAACTAACAAAGGATATTTTTTCGAAGCATGAACAAAGTTAATAAAAAAGGTTTATCGTCCGTTTTACTATCGAAGGTTATTAACTTCGGGTCGCCCTTTGCAGCTTTCAGCACCAGTCATTGTACCTAGGTTTATATCCATACTTTTGAAAGTCTTAGAACAAACCTTAACTTAGGTTCTCTTTGTCGTTTATTACTACTCGTTTTGATATTATTATTGTATATGTTAAATGTGACCACGAAGTACCATCTCTTTGAAAATTGCAGCCGTCTAACCTAACATCCTAACCTACCCAAGAAAGGGTATAATAGTGATTTTTAATTTAAAAATTCATAATTACATTACAAACGTCATTTAGCGAAGGTTAAGTAGGCAAATGAACGATAGTATTGTTCAGAGGCCCAGAAGTTATATATTTTAGATAATAATGGATGTAATTAATGAAGATTTGATGTTAAAAGAATACATTTTATATACTTACAGTTTAATAACCATATTATCGTAACATGATAGAAATTAATGTCGTATAGTAACAAAAAAACAACATAGGAATAAAACATCTATTTAATATTCTAATATAAACTAAACCATAATAACAACAGCAAAAAAATACTAACGTATTGCTGAGCAACAAACTGAAATAATGGCAGATATCAACATCTTTAATTGGTTTCACGATCACTAATACAATTTTTAATACTTACAGTATACACTTGTTGAATACTTTTCAATGTACTGTATTATATCACAGTGTTTATATAATTTAGTTAATTAGGACTACAAACTACAATAGCAATGTGTAGAATAACTATATAAATAACTATAGAATAACCTATTTCTATTTGCCTATTGTTGGAATATATGTATTTGAATAATTATTATGTTATTTGAGGATTACAACATCTATCAAATTTAATGTAGGACGTAGCAGATATTATATTATAACACATATCAAAGGCAGTACATATACCAATAAAAATATTTTTGTTTTAGATACGGAATTAATTACTAATTGTTCTATATCACTAAACACTATTCGACCCTCTACTGCTGGATATACAGGGCTATATCCCTGAAGATACGTTTTCACCGCATCCAATTCGTTATAAGCCAAAGAGGAGGAGGGTATATCGCTAAGGAATGTAAATCCGTCGCCTCCCATGGCTAGGAATGAGGGTATTAAAATGTTATATGTATCATTCTCGTTTAAAACAGAATACGTTGGAATTTTACATAGACCACAAAGAGTCATAATACTGACTACTCTCTTGCCGGGAGGATTTTTTAGATTATAAATGACTTTCAATCCAGATACTTGTAGAAACTGCCCCGGTGACTGTACTATACTATACTTTGCGACAGCATGTTCGAACATTGATAATATGACACTACCATTCACTTCTAATTTTACAATACTACCACCAAAAGGCATTACAGATAATAGATCCCCTCTTGTTATTAATGCGGGAAGTTTGATATTTGCGATGGAAGCTCTGACTCCTCCTCCTTGTGTTACTGCTAAAGGAGCATCAGTCCAACCAGTTCCGTTGTATTCTTTTGCGTATTTGTAAATAATAGCATCTGCTATTAGATTCCCGAGATTGCATTCCTTAATGCGACATGATTTACCATCTAAAATGACAGATGTGTTTCCATCAACTATATTTGATATCCTCATGACATCGCTTTTGTACTTATCTAAAATACTTAATACATCAGAATCTTGTGGCACTGATTTATCTAATAATATTGGGCTTCCTTCGAACTTGATAACTTCACCGTGAGAATCGAAAACAACATGAATTTTCCCAATATATTTTGTGTAAGCATACGCCTGTACAACTGGTACTGTCCTTCCTGATGCTTGCTTAACTAAAGTAGGATAAGATCCTTCCGGATTTTCAGAATCTGGACTTGTACCATTCCACAGAAACGTATGTGTATGTCCACCAATGACTATATCAATATCATCAACGTATCTTGCTATCTCGAGGTCTTTAGAGTAACCGGAGTGCCCTAAGGCTATTAAAATATTTATTCCATCTCTTTTAAGATTTTCTACTTCTTGTCTAATTGCTGTTATTTCTTCGATGTATTCTATATTGTTTTTTCTAGCTAAAAATTTCGTGTCAGGGGTCAGATACCCGATTATTCCAATTTGAGTCCCATTTATGTTAATAATAACTGATTTCATTAAATTTTGTTCAGCTTCTAAATCGGGTTCATTAGTAAGGTTAATATTAGCGGCAAGTACTGGACATGTTAAATTTTTAATAAAAGGCTTTAAACCAGACACTTCGTTATCTAGTTCGTGATTGCCCAGAGACTGAAACAAAAAGAAATACATTAGTATAATGCATATTGACAAGATTACACTATCGTATAAATAAAAAACTTGTATGATGTCTATGTACGCTACATGCATTACAGCTATGGTTTTAGACTATTATAAATATTAAGCATAATAATACCATACATTTATTATATTAAACTACAATGTAAATTGTTCTCATAGATTTGTTTTATACACATTCTGTTGGTACTAAAAGCTGCTACATGCAAGTTCATGCTGTTTATTGAGAAACCTATAATGCATTCAAATTCAGCCACTACAAACATTAAGTTAATCATATATGTTAGTAATTTTTAAATTGAGTACGTTATAAATTATGCTACCTGATAAATATCAGTTACTTACTAAAAGTGATTAGTCCTCGAAGTATTCCATGTTATTGTAAAAATATTTTTCTAATAGAAACGAAAACGTCTCTTTTTCTTATTCCAAGTAAGTAAGATTAGCACAACATTTCTTCTCCACTCTCTTCTGTTAATTGCAATCTCGCTACTTATAAACATTAAACGTCTACCATACCTCTCGCAATGACCCGATTTGATTCTCCTCTTCATATAACATATATCTGTCCATTTTCATATTAAGCATTGTTTTAATTACATGACTTTCACTCTTGCTCATGACATGTTCATACATCATTCACCATGCTGCTCATACTGATTCTCTGTCACAGATGCTAATTGTTTTCCATTGACTACACACATTCATCTTAATATTCGCATTTCTCATAAACGCAATCGTCTTCCATCCCTCTCTTTTTTCTTTAATCAGCAATGTTACGATAGGGATTATATAGTATTCCCTTGAATTTTAGAGAAGTATTCATGGTTTTGTGATTTCTAGGGAACCCGTCACCAATTTGCCAATCGTAAATTAATTATATTTCTCATGATACGGCATACAATGCCAATAAGTAATTTTAAATATAAATTAAAAGTTAATTTCTATATAGGTAGTGGGTTTAAATGTAAATAAAACAACTGTCTTCAATTTTAATTTATTACTGTGTTAGCTATCTAATGAAAGATAAGCGATAATAAAACAACAAAAATCAAAGATGCCGATAAAGTGGAAGCGGAGTCTGAGACGTCATCAATAATTGGTACATTTTGTAATACTATTCGTCCAGCTATTTCTGGATAAACAGGACTTCTCCTATTAATGTAATCAGCTGTACAAGTTACTTCATCATGATTGTAGTTTTGTCTAGGAAGGCCAGCAAACATAGTATATCCAAACTCTCCGTCAGCCAAAGCGGCAGGCATAAGAAGTCTATAAGTTCTCCAATCGTCTATATTGTAGAATTCTGGCACGTAACACGTACCACAGCGGGCTACCGCTTGTACAACTCTGGAGCCAGGTTCTCGTGCTATATCGTAAACCACACGTATACCAGAGAATTGTAAAAATCCGCCTGATGGATTTTGTGAGTCGTAATGAGCGACAGAATGCTCAAGAACTTGAGACAGAATAGTTCCATTCATAGTTATAGCTACTATATTACTGGCTAAAGGAAGAGCTGATAATAAGTCACCCCTTGTCACGGATGCTGGTCTATTAGAAGGCGAAATTGAAGCTGCAATAGCACCACCATGGATAATAGCAATCGGGGCATCTGTCCAAGGTTCTTCTGTTTCAAAATTTATCGCATTATAATACATAACAGCATCAGTGATTAAATTTCCTAAATTACACTCCTCCGTTTTACAGTGTTCTCCATGAAGTACTACGGATGTAGTTCCGACAACTTCTTCTGATCTTTGGCTTAGTTCTTTATAATACTTCTCTGCAATGTGATAAGACTCTACATCTTCAACTATTGATGAATCGAGAGTAATTGGATTCGAATTAAATTTAATAAGTTCACCATTGCTATCGAAAGACATAATTAGATTCCCTAAATATTTATCATAAGCATATGAATAAATTACTGGAACTTCTTTTCCACTTGATTGAATCACAACAATTTCATCTCCAATATGCGAGGCAGTGCTTGTTCCATTCCAGTAGAAGTTATTTTTATAACCACAAATTATTACATCGATACCATCTACTTCTCTTGCTATCTCTATATTTTTCTCTGGGTTTGAATGACCTAATGCTATAATTATATTCACATTAAGTTCTCTTAGTTTTGATACTTCATCTGTGAGCGCAATGATTTCATCTATATATTCGATATTGCCAGAACTATCGAGAATGTTCAAATCAGGCGTTAGATAACCAATAACTCCGACTTTTACGCCATTTATGTCAAATACTACATATTTTTTTATGTTTTCATTATTTTCAGCAAATTTCAGAATAACATTACTGGCTAATATCTTAGTATCGATGTTGTTTAAAAACGGAGACAGCTCTTTTGAACCATATTCAAGTTCGTTGTTGCCAAGCGACTGAAACATATCAATATAATTTTTAATAATTATTCACGTAATCATAAGTATAAATTACGTAGATATAACTAAAAGAAAATAAAATGGAATACAAAAGCGGGGTTTCATTAGAAACATGTTAAAATAAATAAATTTTAGACACAATTTCTATAATAAAGGTTATATTAGTAACAAAGAAAAACAAATTAGTAAAGAGAAAATGATATATCAAAATAGTAATTATTATAATTTTTAGACAAATCGTACATACATACAAAGTCTACCAATCCCAGCATCAAAATACAAAAAATATAACATGTAAAGCAGTATAATAAGGCAATATTATATGTATTAGTAAATATGTAGTTAAATATGTTATAAGTGTAGCAAAATTAAAAAAAAAACATATAAAGCAGTATAATAAGGCAATATTATATGTGTTAGTAAATATATAGTTAAATATGTTATAAGTACTGTGTACATATGTAGATATACATGACTAATTGTATTGGAATGTTATGGTTAGTTACTTTAAAAATATGTTTAACGGGACTTACGTTGTCTTTGAAGAACTCGGTAACGATATCAACGAACGAAATATATCTTTTCAAAAAGAGGCTGAATCTTTATTTCTCTTCTATAAAATATTTTTATTAAAATAAAAACCGTGTGAAATTGCTGTAAATTAATAACAAATATATTGCATTATAATAAATTGTTGTAAATCTTTGTGTTTATTGTAATATGTTTTTATATTGTGTTTAAAGACCTCCAATGTCTTATAGGTAAAGATGAATTCAGCGGTATCGCGCACCTGTACAATATTTGCACACGAATTACATACAAAGACATTACATAAAGCGTTTATGAGCCAGTATATTGTAACTAAATAAACTATGCCAAGTGTAAATGTTGATTTGATTTCATTCTTATGTTTAGCGACATCTATGCTTGAAGAATCGAACAAGAAAACTCTATTTTGCACAGAAATGTAATCGAATTATCAATAAAATTGTAGACGTGTTAAGAATGACAATATTCTCAGTTCTAGCTTGTAAATTTTGTAAAATCTTACACCTAGGTTGCCAACCCTACTGCAAGAGGCAGAACGTTCGTTTACTCCTTTTACACCCTTTTTGAAAGCGTTTTCCGCTAGGATTGTGCGAAACTTTAATTATCCCGTATGATACAACTCGAGAAGTATAAGTGAACGCCCGTTTTTTTACACGTTATTGAATCCAGCTAAATTCTCGTGTTTTTTAATTACGTGCCATATCATGTAAACTAATTTCACAAAAATCGTTTCATTAAGATTGGTAAAAGCCTTTATCTGAAATCGGCTCACGATGTATTCATGATTTGAATACTCTCAAGAGGAAAAACACCCCGATTTTTAAACATTCTTCATTGTTGCTCCGCTCCTAATGGTCTTAGCGTGATGATATGTAGCCTATGACCATCCTCGTTAACTGAGCTATATAACATTGAAAGAATTATTCAAATCGGACCAGTAGTTCCTGAGATTACCCTCTACAACGTCACAATTCACAACGTCACAAACTCACAAACTTTACCTCTTTATAATATTAGTATAGAGTATAGATATAGATTTATTATTTTCTAAGGATACAAAATAATATATTTTTGTATTCAAAAGCTATTTCTTTGTTTCATCGATACTTAATATTTACCTGATCAATAAAACTTTCACATAGATATATACATCTTTTTTTTTTCGAAATGACTACGCTATTGACCCAGCAAGGTCTTAAGAGCTTTATCGGACTACGAATGTTTATATCGGATTGTTACATATCAATATAACTTATAAAATGTATGTGAATACAGAAAAAATATGTAATTATACTGAGGCGTAAAGGTTAATTACACGAATTATTTAAATTTTAATTAAATAGAGCTATATAGTAAGAGCTAATGAAAAAAATAAAGGCCTTGTAGTATTAGAAGTACTCTAAGTTGTTTGTTGTAGTTTTGAAACAACTTTTGTAGTGATCTTCTACTGTTTGTTTGTAATTTTTTTTTAATCATAGGAGGCAAACAAACAGGTGGATCACCTTATGTTAAGTGATCATCACCATTCATATACATTTGCAATACCAGGGGAGTCGCAATTGCGTTGCCAACCTGTGTTTGGGGGAGGGATAGCGGGAGGCGAAATGGGTATCCAGCTCTCTCACTGACCGAACGAAAGGCGACAACACAAGTACTGTTACTTCACATCGGTGTTTCTGTTGGTCGGGTGGTACTACGGCGGACTAGCCGACCCATTCATGCTGAAACCACTAATAGCTTCAGCGTGCCTCTACTAACTAGGCTATGGCTTTATGTTTTAAATTTTAATCGATATTAATTATTTGTGATCTACAAAGTGTACCATATAATCATGGATAAAATTCAAATAACAACACTTAATTGTTAGTAGTTTTTCAGACACCAAACATGACGCTGTTATTAGCCAATGATCCTGTACAGTGGTGTTGTACAAAGAAAATTGACCATACATATTACATATTCGTACTTTTAAATGTTTCTAGATTTTATGTTTCTAAATCCAAGATGCAAACTGAGCATATATATCTGTTTGATAAATCATTTAGGTATTTTTAATATCACGTTTCCTTATATTTATTTAAATTGTTATTTTCTGCGGAAAACTGGTTTTATAAAATGGCTTGGGATTGACGTAACATTTATAAAGAATTTGCCCTTTGTCGCCAATCAATGTTATTGTAATGCAAGCAGTTTAACAAATTATAGAGGAAAAGTTCTAAAGTTTCGCGTTTCTTAACCATGTCAAGGCTGCGTATTAATCTTATGAATTCTTATAAAATGTTGAATTTTTTTAAAGAGAATCTTTGACTTCGTAATATCTATGACATTTCAAAGAAACGTCATACGCATTTCCATGGGATTATGGGACGGGCATGGGATTCATGACTCTTTAAGTTTGAATGTATTGACGTCTTATTTTTTGTCAAAGAGTGTACGGTTATCACTATTGCATATATTTTTAATGCCGTTTTATTACGTCAATTGTTCACATCCTTATGCATTAATTTTCAATTTGCATCATCCTCACTAATATTATGAATGCGGATGTAAGTTTTATTTATATTGTAGGTGGCAGTGGAACAGGCGGGTCACCCGATGGTAAGTGATCACCGCCAAGCATAGACGCTAGCAACACCAGAGGAGTCACAAATTTTGCATACACGTTGTCAGGGGTACAGAAGAGTACATCATGGTATGTATCATCCATAAAAATACTTATTCCCGACGGAGGGACAAGAAGAAGACTAGACTGTTTGACCGCAAATTAATATATATCTGACTTTATGTTTGACATACAATAATAACGAAAATGAATATTCTATTTTATGTATTTACTAGAGAGCCCGGCAGATGTTGTATCGCCTGATTATAAAAAAAAATTGACGAATTATATACCAAAACCTTCCTCATGAAGCTCTTTATGTACTGGTGAAAACCACATGAAAATCCATTCAGTAATTTCTAAGTTTATCGCGAACAGACAGACCGACAGACGTGGCAGAGGACTTTGTTTTATACTGCCTATGTAAAGATAATACATATTGAACATAATTTTTATCTTTACGTACACTTTCATTTGAACGAAATGGGTTAAAAAAGGAGTATTTTTTTCTACACGTATTATACTGTTAGTATTATACAGACATAGTATTATTTATGGGTATATTTATAATTTTCAGTTTTCAATATTCCTATAATGAACTACAAGTATATTTCTATGAGAAAATACTTAGAACTACGAGTCTGTATAAATAGAACCTTAATCAAAACCTAATATACCTTTTTATTACAAGTTTCAGAAGAATCGTTACGTGAACTGAAAACCCAATTAGATATTTTTTATTTGACTATCGGAAATGAATTCGTTCTCATTGAACTTTTGAGACAGTAATTCTTCTATCATCCAGAGATTTTGCCAGTGTCAAAAACGAATTGTTTACTCATAGTTTTTCTAATGAGGATTTATAAGACAGTGCCCACAGGGAAGTCTAGTATTTTTATAAAATTCTCATTTACGAAACGAAACGTTAACAGATAAGTTTAGATTTAAATAGTAATTAGTATTTAGGTAATTTAATTATCTAAATATTAGTAAGAAGAGTCTTGAAAAGGTATTTACGCAGGCCGGCATGACAACGACGACCGACGAAGGATGACGTATCTCTCGGCAGTCGCCGTTGTTTTTGAATTGCACTGTGCTTACCATTAGGCACAGTGCAGTTACTTTGTTGTACTATTAATAAAAAAAAACAATTGTCCTGAATGCTGATTGAGTAAAACGTACGATTTTAAATAATGCCGACGGATCAATTCTTACTACATTGTCGATTACCAAAATGGTAGCTTTCGCGAGTGTGATACTTAACCTAGATTTCATCTTATAATCTGCATATTGAGATTCCAGTCTAGAATATTTGATAATGGAAAGCGAACATTCACAATGTGATTCACAAACAATAAAATGTCCACATGAGTGAAGAAATTTGTTTACTCACAACAGCGTCTGGTTGTAATGCGTTTATGAATTCGGCAGCAATTTTCCACTTGTATATTGTGAACCAGGCCGTGCCTGTGTACGTGTCGCCAGCATTAAGGTATAGTACTGGAGGTCCTTCACCGGATTGTGCTGCTCTTCTTGCCTCTTTTACTCTGTAATGTAAACGAATTTAACATTAGCTTTTGATCTCAAAGTAAAAACAACACATCTAATCTAATCTAATACCTCTAAACGAACAATTCTTGTATATTTTTATATTGTTATATACTCCGGATCTCGGAAACGGCGTCATCTATTTCTGCGAAACTTAGTATGTAGGTAGTTTCGGGGACGATAAATCGATCTAATAGCTAGTTTTTATTCATAGAAAACTTTTTTCTCTGAGTTTTTATGAATGAAAAAATATACCTACAATATATATGTAAATTTCACCGCCGCCGTCAAAACAAAAATAGCTCAGATGGGAATCGGTTGCTTCCAGTTCCAATCCGAGTGACAGCAAAAGAGATATCTTTTTTAATATTTTTTTTTGTAGAAAAACTTCAATTGTTTTAGGCAAACCTAACAGTTTATTTTTATTTTAAAAGGTTTTTTAAAGAACCAAACAGGCTCGGTCGCTCAGGTATTTTTTATAATATAAATAATTTTAGAAGTAAAAAGGTAGGTGGTATAGCCACGCTGAAGCTATAACTGGTTTCAGTATGAATGGGTCGGCTCGCCCGGATAGTACCAACCGACCCACAGAAAACCGACGTGAAGTAACAGTGGTTACATTGTTGCGTTTTGTTCGGTCAGTGAGAGCGTTGGAGGCCCATCTCTCCCTCCTCTATTTCCTCCCTCCCCTTCCTCACCAACACAGGCTGGTAACGCATTTGTGACTCCTATGGTTTGCCAGTGTCTATGGAGGATGGTGATCACTTAACATCAGTGACCCGCCTGTTAGTTTGCCTATAAAAAAACTAATGTAAGTGAATGGTTTCATTATTGATGATTTCAAAAGCCTATATACCGATATTTTTGTGCTCTTTACTATGATATCGTTTCTGAGATGACCTACTAAGATTCTTAAAGATATTTTATAGAAAAGTGGAGAAAAAGAACTGTTCAGTATCTAATATAGCTGTCGAAATATAATAAAACATCCAACCACGTTAGTTCGCCGTAGTGCAATCGTACTGTAAATGGGCGTATTGCGTATCGACGGAGACGTTGGTTCAAATCCCATCGGTCACCCTTTTTGTAATCCGATGAAGATGTTAAGATCTTGCTAGGTCAATAGCGTAATCAGTTCGAGAAAAAAATAATCCAACCACACGTTATGGTTCCATTACAATGTTTTCCTCAGCAGGATTGTAGGGTTTTTTTTTTATTGTAAGACTGTCAGATAATAATTGAATTATAAATGTTTAAAACAACTGTCTCAACACTTTAATACGAAAACTATAAACAAATGAAAAAATAATATTGTATAATAATATATCTATAATATTCCTATTTAAGTCCATTCATTTTTTTACATTCTTAATAAATCCCATTAGGCTAACTACTGGCTTTGAGGTGAAAATATAACGCCTATATGCGTTCAGGTACCTGCAATTGAAAGCTAATCCTTCTTTACCTTCAACACACCATATATTATTATTTAATATCAGCAGAGGAGATGGAAGTCATACAGTCAAGTTAGTATCTTTCCATCGTTCCTCGTCCCTACTTTTGTGATAGGAAAGATGTCAAATCAAAGACCGTTATAAGATTAATATAGAATTATAGATTACCATTGAAAACCACAAAGGACTATGAATGCTGGTTTTTTTGTTCACTTTATTTTTGGCAATTAATCTTTCAGATTATTACTGCCATTGTCGAGTAATCAATAATATTACAAGCGTCGTGCGATCACTTATTTAAGCGTCGTATGAGTCAATATTCTAACAAGATTGTGGATCCCTTGTTAGAACCTTCCTGGGAGTTTTTGTGGCATCTCAGAATTTCATGCTCCGTGGTGTGGTGGTGTGCATATGGGCACGTAGATGCTAAGTATATAGCCTATGTATTAGTAAGTAAGTCAGTAATTAAACGCTTGCCTTAACTATCGGACGTATCATTTCGAGATCCCAACTACCACGTGACATGGCGACCTTGCCTTGCGCTCGTGAAATATGTATTATTTTCCATTCACTTCACTTATGCACAATAAACGAACTATATTACCTAAAACACCACCAAATTTACAAAATATAGAGTCCAATAACACAAAATTATGAATAAAATATAAAATCCATTACATAAAAGACTAAGATCCCGCCAAAAACTTCGAATGCTGGTTTAGTAACTGCAGTAAAATTTAAATAGCAAATATGACTGTTTAGAGAAATGTGGATAAATTTAATAGCGAAATTATGTGGTCATAAGATGTACTCACACATGGGCGACTCGAGGAAAACCACCGTAACATTTGCCAGCTTCCCTGTCGTCAGTGGTGCAAGCGCCACTCAGCTGTGACGTCTGCTCGAACCTCGCGTGCATGTCATTATTGTGGAGAATTAATAGTTCGAAGTTGTCGCCTGAAGCTGAGGATTTCAACACTGTCGCTGAGGACAATGCTATTGCAGCTAGTGTAATCGTCACGCACCTCAAGGAATTCTGAAAAAATTGTTCAAAAAATTCTTAATTCATCTAATACCTAACTCGGTATCGTTCTTTCTTTAATATTAGGGCAGAGAATGTGCCAATATTCATCGTGTGGGTTTACTATATATTTGTTATTCTTTCACACTAATCTTGTAAATTTGAAGTGTTTGTTTGATAGAACGCGCTAATAATAGGATGTAGTGGTTCGATGTAAAAATTATGATTTTTTTTTTTCAAATTATTTCTATGTTAGACAGCTCATTTATTGAAGAAGGCTATAGGCTATGTACCATCACTGTAAGACCAATAGGAGGGAGCATCAAAAGAATGCTTCAAAATCGGGGTTACGTATGTGTTAAATATGTTCAACGAAGTAACGAGTTAAATCTAGCATTGGCACAAAGTAACTATTCCACGCGGATGAAATTTTGGGGTGTAAGGTGTGGGGTGTAAGATTTTGGGGTGTAAGGGGTGTCGAATAACATCATAAGACTTGAGACACCCAAGCCAACTTCACCTGCACGTGGTGCACCCTGCTGAATAACGAACGAGGCAATGGCGCAAGCGGGGTGGTAGGGTTTTACAGCCCAACTGGGTCGCAACCACCATGTATATGGCGAAAAAGCCCGTAATAGTGATTCGCTTCTGCGGGTCGCGTTTCGGGATCAGCCTGTGCATATCCAGCTTATTACAGGCCGGCATGATAGTGGCGACCGGCGATGGACAGTGTGTCAATCGGTGGTCGCTATTATTTTTGGATTGTACTATGCTTACCATCAGGCACAGTGCAGTCACTCTGCCGTGCTACAATAGAAAAAAAAATGAAGGCGCGGGCAGAAACTAGTTTATTTATAAGGTAAAAAAAAGTATATTTAATAGTAATCATCCCACAAACGATAGTATGACTCCAGAGGATGGATACCTTGTAAGACATCTACTATGACGATCAAACAGCAAGGTGCAGTAATACTTTAGAGTTTTGGTCAGAATATGTATACAAGGTATATAAATGGTATAGCAGAAGTAATTGCCAATGTCAATCTTCGCCAAACTTTGTGCGTATAGCGTTTTTAATTCACTCCGTCTAGCGTTTGGTTTTCTATTACAAAACTACTAGAAGCGACCCTAGTGGTCACAAGAGTAACTAACATAAGCAGTGTCATAGGAAACAAACCATCTGATCCCGTTTGAGACCTATAGATGGAAGTAGTGCCTATCTCTCTCCGATTTAGGTGGACAATGTATAAAGCAAGAATTTAGAGTTGCCAAATTTATATAGTAAATATTAAATGTTTTAATTTTAAGTAAAATATTTCACAGGTAAAAAGAAGGTGTAATAATAACGGTTCGATGAAAATTTGCATTTAAATAAATAATATACGAATTATATAATAACTATTTCACATTATAATATCTTAACACAATAGTGTAGTATTTGACTTCTTTTATTTGATTTTAACCTCGATAATATCGTATGATAAGATAAAACTTGGTAAACAAAATGTAAAATTATGCACACATACATATTTAATTGCTAGTTATATAATAAGTACATATGTATATATTAAATTAATGACATATATTACGTGTTTCAATGAATAAATGCTTTAGCGCACCATTTAGATACAAGCGAACTAATCGCCGCAAGACATTCTCTAGCAATATTGTGAAGTAAAAAGATATTGTAGGTAGTGTGAATATAAAAAAAACTGTGATAATAACAAAAACGTGCTTAGACACTCGAGTATAGCTAAAATACAAATACACCAATGAATGTAAAATGTATGTATATGTACACAACACAAACCTACTTATATATACATAGACATAAGATCTATTAATTAGATTTCATGTAGTCCGGTACACAGAGTACCTTATATAAAGTCCGGTAAAGCTGTGAAGGCCAATAGCGTAGTCAGTTCGAAAAAAAAATAATAGATTTCACTAATTAATACTAATATTATAAAGAGGTAGAGTTTGCGAGTTTGTGACGTTGTAGGGGGTAATCTCAGTAAGTACTGGTCCAATTTGAAAAATTGTTATATAGCTCATTTATCGAAGAAGGTTATAGGCTATAATATCATCACGCTAAAACCAATAGGGGCGGAGCACCAATGTAGAATACTTCACAATCAGGGTTTTATTCCTCTTGCGAGCTTTCGCTGCCATTTAGCATTAGCCCAAAGTAACTATTACACACGAATGAAATCGCAGGCAGAGGCTAGTACGTTATAAGCCTAGACAGGGATTCGTTCTTAAGTACAGCTGTTGGAATACACCTGTAGGAGATTGGCGATTGATTTTCAACTTGAAAAGAAACGCGAACGGCGTATATTCCTTATAAAGGTATTCTTCTGTTTTATGCCCGGATAATAATAATAATAATTTATTGTCCAATAAGTTTTACACAAATTATTTACAGAATTAAAATGTCACTGACGGAGCCAATTTAAGATCACGTTGACGTCTGTACTAGTCTTGAGACTATATCACAGACGCCAGCGCAAACTTCACTGATTTTTGTAAAGGATTGGTAAAGATAGTTATCCGTTAATAATTATTGCATTATGTAAATTGTTGTAATTCATCAAGAGCTCCTACTATGTGTGATTGTTGAGCATGTGAGTGTGTGTGTAAATATAAAGGTATATATTTCTAGGTGTATTGAACATATATGTGTGTATGTGTGAATATAAGGGTGTATATTTATATAGGTGTATGTATATAATCTTAGAAATGTTAGAATGGCTGCGAGAGTAAGACAACAGAGCGTAAAATAGTGCATATATATTATTGAGTATCGGTTATACTGTGTATTATTACTACCTGACAGATCGATCAGTAATATAATATATAATGATCAGTAATATAATGGAACTAAATCTAATATTTTTATACCATATAATCTGTACCTATAACGATCATGTTTCTATGTGTTTATTTAGTCAACATTTTTTTTTCTGTAGGGTCCTTGTAAAAGTACTAAAATTGGCCAATTATATCTCCGCTTTCAGACGATGACCGATGAACAAATTATAATAAATACATCAAACAAAAGAATAATTCACAAGCAACACGGTCTTCAAGCACGCTAACCAGTTATCATTGCTTCAAATTTCGATTATCTTCTTGTCACATCTATACATGTAATAAAAATGTAAATATTAAGTGACTGTACTTTTTGATTTTTCTGAAGAAAAAAACTGTTGCAGCTGTTTAGAAATAAGTAATGAGAAACATTTCAATCATTTTTAGAAATGTCTGTCTCTTTGTTTGAACACTGCTAATGTATCTGTTCACGATAAACAGACTCAGAAACAGTCTCAGACAAGACAGTAATAACATAAAGTATTTCTTTAAGTAACATTTGGTTTTGGTTTCATTAAAATCGGTTCACTCTATCAAAAGTTATTGTAATTTTAATGACGACGCGATTTAAATACCAGAGAAAAGTAGATACGTAAATGGACTTAATACATTTAAATGATTTTATTCATATTAGGTTCCATGGACGAGGTCGCAGGTACAGCTAGCAACTGCAATGAAATAATTAGAGGTTTGCGGTTGTGTAGGCGTTACTCAAAAACTACTGCATAGGTTTTTTTTTCGAACTGACTATGCTTTTGGGGTGTAAGGGGTGTCAAATAACATCATAAGACTTGAGACACCCAAGCCAACCTCACCTGCACGTGGTGCACCCTGCTGATCAACGAACGAGGCAATGGCGATAGCGGGGTGGTAGGGTTTTAAAGCTCGACTGGGTCGCAACCACCATGTATATGGCGAAAAAGCCCGTAATAGTGATTCGCTTCTGTGGGTCGCGTTTCGGGATCAGCCTGTGCATATCCAGCTTTTTGCAGGCCGGCATGATAGTGGCGACCGGCTATGGATAGTGTGTCCATCGGTGGTCGCTATTATTTTTGGATTGCACTGTGCTTACCATCAGGCATAGAGCAGTCATCTTTCCGTGCTACAATAAAAAGAAAAAACGCTATTGACCTAGCAAGGTTTTCTTTTGTTTACTTTTTATCGAATAGTATCTACTTGGCTTTTAACTAAAAAAAATAATTATCACGATGCCTTCTTTTAATTGAAATACATTTTATTGTAAAAGACTACAATTTCTACAACCAGTACGCGTTCTACGATGTGTTTTCTTGACGTGGAGAAAAGTGGGGCAAACGAAGCTTATGATTTTCTTTAGTACATAGCTTATATTGATAATATAATTAAAAACACAGACGAACTGGCGAGTATTTGCTAGTTTAATAATACTCGATTACACGGCAGAATTAACAAAGCAGTGAAGTTAGCCTGCGTTTGAGACACCGCCAACGACATCTCACGTGCTATTAACGATTTAATCTAATTATAATACAATTGTAGTGTTCGTTTGTTTTAATCAGCGTCAATTATAGCGTAGAATTATATATAGATACGATTCTACTAGCTGTGCGTCGACTACTTTCAA
The DNA here is from genome assembly GCA_014332785.1 of Antheraea mylitta. Taxonomy (NCBI): domain Eukaryota; kingdom Metazoa; phylum Arthropoda; class Insecta; order Lepidoptera; family Saturniidae; genus Antheraea; species Antheraea mylitta. Next base: position 927,203 of record JACEII010000004.1, read on the forward strand.
TGTTTTTTCCTAATCCAATCAATAGTAATGGTCAAAATTACAAGTGTTATGTAACTTTCTCCATTACTAAAGTTTTTGGTAATAAAATTTCTAAACCATAACCGTAGGTTTGGAGGCGCTGTTATACAAAGTTTCTTATGTACGTAACTATTAAAATGTTATGATTTATTTATATTATACTTGTAAACATTGTCTGGTTTCAGAACGCGGTTGCATCTTCCATTTTTATGAGAGATGCCGCATGCTCCGAACAACTCGCGTTACGTTCATTGAACCGCCGAACTTTCAATATTTGTAAGACTACAATGCAACGTTCATAAGCGGCAGCGGATTTGTAATCATACTTATTGTGTACTGTATGTATGTATACTGTAGCGACCTGCTCCGGCTACGTACGAGTGCAATGTACTAAAATGACGTCATAAATATCTAATGTGTAGTAATTACTGTCGATCTATTTTTCGGTGCGGTTACATCGACGGATTTCTAATGTCTAAAAACTTTTGTTGTGCGTAAAATTTGAAACTGATATGTAAACGAACAGATGGGTCACCTGATGTTAAGTGATCACCACCGTCCATAGACACTTGCAACACCAGGGGAGTCGCAAGTGCGTTGCCAGCCTGTGTTGGGGGTGGTCTACAGGAATGGAAGGAGGAACAGGAAGGGGAGGATAGGTAGGTCTCCGGCGCTCTCACTGACCGAACGAAACGCTCAACGCTCTCGCTATGCAAGCACTGTTACTTCACGTCAGTTTTCTTGAAGAGGTTAGTACCACTCCGCGCCAGCTGACCCATTCATGCTGAAACCAGTAATAGTTTCAGCTTAGCTCTACCGCCTACAAATAATAGTTCTAAAGTATCTGTTTAAGTAATAAGCTGTAAAGGGCAGTTTTAATTTATATTAAAACCTCAAGATGATCAGCATATTCTATAGTACAAAGATCTATTTTATATTTGTCAAAATAGCTTCGAATAAACCTATTAACTATGATGTCAAAAATTAATAAAGTTACTGCGAGTTATTTTTGTGATATATACATATACTATCTAGGACTTTTGTGTAGGTGTGCCCTTAAAGATATACAATTCCTGGGCACATTATTGCAATATAAATATCTTATGAGCACTTAAAAGAGACTTTTGTATGACTTGATTGGAACACATCGAATTTTCTCTACTTTCTATGAACTTTGCAGTACACACATATCTTATCGAAGCAGTTCTTTAAATTCCAATTGTAAAGGTATTAACATCCGTTGCATAGTTTTTAAAA